>CAJNDV010031802.1:0-45638 GCA_905221635.1 Symbiodinium sp. CCMP2456 | reverse complement strand
AGTAGTAGTAGTAGTAGACGACGACTACTACTACTACTACTACGACGACGACGACGACTACCATGATTACTACTACCTACTACCACTATTACTGCTGCTGCTGCTGCTGCTACTACTACTACTACTAATACTACTCTTTTTGCTTTTGTGCAGTACTTGTGCTAGTCGTTGTCGCCGTCACATTGCGCGGGTAATGGTCGTAGTTATAGTTATCGCAGCAACTACATCATTGTGCGCATTGCTAGCGCAGGTACTAATTTCGTAGCTCTGTTACTGCTGGCAGTTGTACCAGATACAGAGACAGGCAAGTTGTAGCGCTGACACCGTCACGATGCAACTGCGAATCATGCAAAGAGGCAACCCTACACACGATGTTTGCAATGACATAGAGGACCCTGTCAAAGCAGCAGCCGTTCTTTCAGCACAAAGCCGACAACCGTTCTGAAGAGCCTTGCACCGCTGAGGCAGTCGCTCAGTGCAGCACGCTCAGCCATTTGCTCGATTAGTTGTTCCAACTTTTCTATGCAGAAACTCCAAGGTAAAGCTCTGCCAGAGTATCAGAGGCAATCTCAGCGACGTGAGTGCAAATCTTGGGAGCATTCGCGTGGGGCTGTGTGAACCCGCCACTGGTAGGCTCAAGCGGCTCGGGAGCTCCGACGAGGAGCCACGGACGCCGAATGCGTTGGACCCCCTCCAAGAGCCAAGAGAAGAATTGAACCGCAGCCCAGAGACGAAACATGAACCACTCAGGATCGTTCGCTCAGCAAGAGGCGGTGGAAGATTTTTGGTTGCATTGAGCGATGCTGTTACATGAATGGCTGAGCCGCATGCGTTGTGGCTGAACTTAGGTTTCTTCTCCAGCAGTGGCGTTCCGAGGCCGGTGGATGTTTGCAAGAAGCGCAAGCCGCTCCTCCATTCACGCACGACTGTCTTCTCAAGCCAGTGTTGCTGTTGTCCCAGACCAGTGAGCCTCGGTCATTTCGTTTCGTTTTGTGCCAGATTCAGAAGCTTGCCACCGAGCATGTCGAGTGTAACGAGGCACGTACTAGTATGCTCGGCGAGGCTCCTGAGTTGTGAACTCTAGCCGTAGCCCGAGCCAGGCGACATCATGATAATGATCTGCAATCGGGCGGCAGCATGCTTAGCGAACACTGTGATTCCGGGTACTTGCAGCACATCGTGCTGAGCGGGGTCTCGAACGCCGTGCAGAGGTGTGTTCCATCGGCGGCATGGGGTTAGTTGCTGAGGGTGCATGGACGTCTCGATTGAGACTTTTTAACCCTCGGGAGCACCATTTCACGCCAACTGGATCCACGAACATCTGCTACCTGTTTTGTCGGCGTGTCGCTTCCGAGATGTGTCTGATGGTATCGAAGCGGGGACCGAGACAAGGTCACCGGCAATCTAAGTGCATTGTCCAGATCAGTGGGAGGATTTGTCTGGCCGTGTTCCGAACTTAAGGTTGGTGTTCAATTACAGGCCAGGGCCGCACAATCGAACTAGATGCCGCACTTCCTCCCATGTCGCACCACAAGATTGCGGCTCGTTTTATTGTGATGTTGCGAGTGATGAACCAATTTCTAGATGAAGTTCAGATCCGAGACCACATAGCGCATTAAACCGTCTGCGCCACCTTGCATGCCTTACATCGCTCAAAGCATCCGTGTATGCTACATAATTGCTACATCGCCTCAGGCGGCCGTGGCGCATGTAATTCTGCAGCTTCTCTGTTTTCCGGGTCTATCCTCGTCGTGTGTGCACTTCAAGCTGTTCAAGACTCAGGCATCTAGGCCCGAATCAGGGCACTGGCTCTTCAGTTGAGAAGCTGCAGGCGAGGAGCGTAATCTGCCGGAGCATGCCTGGGGCAGGCATGCCAGATGCGGCATTAGCTGCAGCGCAGACTCTTGCAAACAGGTGCCTCAGCAAGAACTCGCTGGCCCAGCTTAGATTTCAACATGCTCGATCGTCATTCTATGGAAACATGCAGCGGGTTTGGCCCAGCAAAGTGGGACCCGGTTCATTGCCGGGGCAAGCCATGGTCGCTTCAGGCTTGCGGAAAGAGTCCCTGCCAGCAAGCCGATCCTCAAAACCAGACATGTGGCAGGTGCACGCAGCTTGCAGATCCTCACGGGCTTTCTCGCCATCTTGCTGCAAGTGCACCGGCAACGGCTAATGAAAACGCACACACGATGCACTGCATTGCGAAACATGCGTCTCGCAGAGAAAATCTGGAGGTGCGAGCTGACATTGCCTTTGTCTCCGTCCCCGGAACAAGCGTGCAGAAGCAGGCAGTACAACTCGACTCGGAGGTTTCTTTCGGGCACTGCTAGCATCCGTCTTGCAAGGAGGTTCGCTCTGTACGGCAAGTAGCGGACTTCCAAGCTTCGCAAGGCAAAGGTTAGTGTTCGCTGATGCTGTTTTGCCCCATTGTGCCAGTTCTACGATGCGCAGTCATTTGCCCCAATCTGTTCGGTCTGCAGAATAGCGGATGGATGCAGGCTGGTCTGGCAGTGCCTGCGCCACACTGGCCTCAGCTGGCATTGCCGTGACTCTGGCCCTATGGCTGTGGGCTCAGAATGTAGTCATGCAAGGACGCAAGGGTGCTCCTTGGAGCTGCAGCACCAAGAGACAATTTGAGAATCCAGAGCGAGCTGCAGCGGTAGTGCCGCCGAGTTGGTGTATCAAGCAGCTTTAGTCCGAGGGGCTGCGGGAATGTTGTCCTGGGCCGGTTTGATTGAAAGACGTACCCTGAGCAAAGTTTCGCTTGGGCATGTGTTTGCCGATTCAGAAGTATAGGCCAATCTGCAGTCGAACCGCATCAGTCTCGGTCATTTCTGTGAGTGCAGAGATACGCAGGGCGTGTATTGGCAATTGACCTGCGAAGGAGCTGTTATGCTCATCTAGCAACCTATGGAGTGTAACTTCTATGTCGCCATCACCCTTCGCAACTCCAAGAGAGCTGCATTATTCCGTCTCTTGACGGAAGATTGGAGCTGGACACAAAACTTTAACTCGATCCGGAAATCGCTCTGAGACTGTGCGCGCGAAAGGCGCGGCTGTGCGGAAGGGCGCGGAAGCAACAAATACGTAAGCCGCCGCGCCAGCCAATGTCCTGTACTCTTCCCGTTTCAGGTCTTCTTTCAGGAATCCCAAGGCTTTCCCAGGAAGCAAGCTAGCACACTAATTTAAAGGGGTTTATGCTCTTGCGGAAGGGTTTGCTTGCGAAACGGTCCGGGGAAGGGCACGCGGAAGGGAAGTCATGCAGCGACTCAGAAATGGCCAACGGGGCGCGGAAGGCTGCCGAAGCAGTTGCAGAAGGGCTGTCTTTGCGTCCTTGGGATAGAAACAGAATGAAAACACTAAGAGATCTTTCGCTGCGAGCTGTTGGGTCCCCTGCAAGGCTGTATAAAAACAGCTGGACTGGAGCTAGGAAGCACTCGCCCAGGCGCAGATCCAGTCGTGACTCCTCGCCAGTGGCAGCCAGCTACGCTCCCGCAAAGAATAGGTTTGAGCGCAAGTGGTGGTCCGAATCTCAGGGATTCTCTCTCTCACTCTCTCTCGCTCGCTCGCTCGCTCGGGCTCACTCACTCTCTCTCAGCGCGAATCCAAACTCTGCCCAAGGTACATTGAGGAAGACAGGGACCCGACAACCTTGCCTGTCTGGCAGCGAGACTACCGCTTTGGATTCCAGGCATGGCATGACGACAATAGTCAGTTGGCGCATGGTCACCCAAAGCACCCGGGAGAGCAGTGGGCGACCCGAAGTGTGAACAAGTTCCGCCCGACAGGTGCTGAGACGCAGCATGATCGAGGCACGGAAAAAAGGCCAGGTTCTGGGTGGAGTGCCAACCACAAATGCCCAATGTTAGCACATCGAGTGCTGCATCCAGCATTGGACATGTTTCGGAAGCTTGATGGTCATCATATTAGCCCAACTATCGGGTCCGAAACGCCAATGTTGGCTTCTGCTGCCAAGCCATTCAACTCCGGACGATGCAGGTGAGAAGATCTTTTGGGATGTGCGAGTTCTGCATGTTGATGAGAAAGGCCGGCCCAGCTACAGTTCCTCTCGCAATTCCTATTTCACAGCTCCCAGGCCTGTTCCTGTTGTCATCATCGGTCTTTTATGTTACTGTGACCACAGGTATTGTGATTCTCATTGTCATGGGCCTGTCAGCAGCACCGTCATCAGTGTCGACACTGGTATCTATCCTCAGCACAATCATCAAACTATCACCGTCTTGGTCATTGTCACCGTCATCGTCAGCGTTTGCTGAGCACGGTTACCAACCCAAATCCATGGGAGCGACGTTTCGAAGTACCACATTTATTCACGCGCGAGGCTCAGCCAAGTGCGCTCGCTGGCTTCAGATATTCTCACACAGAGCCCGCCAAGATCGCAGATACGGTGTCAGAATGTGAACACTGTAAAAGCACAACGGTTCTACACTTTTTAAAACTTTACTAGATCGCTATCTCCAACTGATCTGATTGCCAGGCTGCAAGGTTGAGATGCTCAACTCCGGTCTGATTGGTTTCATGCCCAGAGGCCGGAGCAAGGTTGCGCGACATGACAGAGAGTGAGAGGGTGCACTCGCCTGGCCCCGTAGTGAAGTGAAGCCAGGCGAGGAGGGCCAGGCTACACCTGACGACCGGCCCAACGTGGGAGACGAGTTGAAGGCAGGGGGGTCCTCAGGGTGCTCGTCCTGCTCGCGCTGGCCTCACAAGGTAGAGTGTCTGGCGGCCCCTATGCAGCGTGTCAACAAAGAGTCCGGGCCTTGCGTGTTTTTGTCGAAGGAGTCTGCCAGAACTCCAAGAGTCTCTCGAAATCTCTCGAAGACTCCTGGCTCCCAGAGCTTTCGTGCGCTGAGGCAGAAGTACAGCCCGTGGCCGAACCTCTATCGGCGCTCCAGAAAGGCAGCAGTGTTGACAAGACCGCCCAAAAGCATGAGTGTGAATCTGTGGGAGTATATAGTATATAGCCTTATGCCGGCTATCGCTGCAGGCACAGCCCATCTTCTCCCACTACATGTGGTGTCCTGCCTGAATTCAGCCCTGGAGTTTGGTTTTGTGTCTTTGCCTGTCCTTGCGCTTTCCATGTTCCTACTTTATTATCTCCCCTCGCCTGACCCCTGACTCACTCCCGTTGGCCCTGTAGAACTCGAGGGTTCGGCCTGCGGCCCGCCCCTTCCCACTTACATCTCCACCCGTTGTGGTCCTGCCCATGCTCCCCGCCGTCCCGATTTTCTGTGGTTGTGATGCGTGCTTTGCGAGTCTGCAGTCTTTGGGGAAAGCCTCCTAGACTAGACCTGTCGGCTCAGGTTGGAGCAGCAGAGGTCCATAGCCAAAGCTCAGGAACTGGAGGCTCGCCCACACCCCAAAAGAGAAGACAGGAGCCACTCTGGACGCAGGCTGGAATGATCATCGATGCCGCCTGAGCCCTCAGTTTCGAAAGTCCTAAGTCAGGGCTATTACCAACAATTGTCCATGCACCCAGGTTGTCTTCAAGCACTGCCCCAAAGGGCTCGTGGAGACCCTAGCATCTCCAGCTTTCTTGCAAGAAGCATGCGGTGGCAGTGCAAACAGTGCTCGCCGTCAGGTCATGACACTTGATGGTCCGGACAAGCCGAAGGGCATGCTGGACATGCGGGACATCTCTCGCAAGGCCGGGTTGTCATTAGCGTGTGGTGGCCAACATTAGAGCCATTGAAATTTCGCTGCACCCGCCAGAAATCTGCGCACAAGTGGGTTGACAAGATGTTCCCAACTGGCACGAAGATGAAATGCTATGTGGCAGCCGCCCAAGCCCAGAAGGGTCACTACTGCGCATCACCCTGACTCGCGGCATCCTTGCCTGTGCCCGTAGCAATTTGCTAAGGTTGTGTCGGTTCCTTGTATGCCATGACAGCATGTATGCAGACTGAGTCCAAGTCGGTTGCTTAAGGTTCATGCCGACAAGGAGAACGGCCGCATCACTTTGTCCACGAAGGAGTTCGAAGACGACTATCACGTGTCTTGCCTTCAAGACTCCAAGATACAATGCAGTGTGGAGAAGGTTTCATCCCAGAACTCAACATTGGAAAGGACCGTGCATCTGACAGGTCGGCTGGATGTTGAGCTTTCCGGAGCGATGCTTCGAAAACGCTGGAGAGGCATACTCAGCCGCAGACCGCTATGTTCGGGGCTGGGGAGTTTAGGGTGTAGGGACTCAACAACCCAGCTGCAGGCCGTCAAGAAGTACCACCGCAAGCCTGTCGCCTAGAGTCCTGTGCTTCCATGCCTGTCCTGATTAAGCACGCAACGAGACGTCTGATTCTGCCCTGTTGACCATTGCAGGAGGAACGCGTACATCGCCTGGCTGCAGCGCTGAAGTAGTTCCGTGTCACTGGAAGCGGCCTACGCCTACGCAAGACAAGAGTCAGAAGCTCTTCGATGATACGCTGGCAAGCTGAATGTCGTCAAGCTGTTAAGACTTGTTGGGTTCAGCTCGTCATGTACGTCCACGGGCTAACGGTTTTCCCACTAGTCGTCCGCCGCTGGAACACGTTCTGCGAAGAGTCGTCTGAAAAGGAGAAATGGCTTCACAGAATCTTGAGCGGATCGCATAGGCATTGTGTTTCCTTCGCAGCAGGGCCTGTAGTTGCCTCACAGATTCTGATGTGAGTCCTTGCACACGCCGCAACCTGCGGCTAGCACCGTTTGCATCCGCAGCGCACATGCATGGACTGCCCCATGCCGAAGACAGTGCTGCCCGCTCATTGGGCGTACGCTGCCAACGCGATTCCTAGACCCCCCTGTCGTACTTGTACCAGATTGCTATCGTACTTGTACCCGAATATTGTCAGCTGACTGCGCATAGCTCTCGTTCGGTCGGTCTGGATCTTTGCTTTGTGATCAACTAAGCCCGACTCTATTTTCTCCGAAGCCCATCAAGTAGCATGGCATCACTGCAGTTCATGCCAAGAAGCTGCGGCCGTTACGGCTGCTGATGGTGGAGCAAGGCCCATGCGGTGTTGAGGGCGAGATGATCCGCACCCGGGCACAGCTCAGATCGGATGCCACACGAGGCGCACGGCGTCTGCCCGCGAAGCTTCAGTTCAGCAGGGACTGCCGAGTGCATGTGAATCACGCACCCTGTGGATGTAATGTGTGTGCCTGCGTCTCCGAGAAGCACAGTAACTTCAGGATGCTGGTGGAGGAGAAGCGAAGGTTTCGTCGGGGTGGCTGGCAAGAGACTCAAATTGGTGGAGTTTGTCGTTCCTTGCCCGGGTTTTCTGCTACTCTGAGGCTGGCATCAGCAAGACCTTGTACCGAAAGCGCCTCAAGCAGGCCTCCTCTGTTCAGTGCAACTCGGTCAGCCCAAAGCTTGTCATGTAGTTCCTGTACTCACCGTGCTCCCAACCTGAAAGCCAGCTTCCTTCGGAAAGCGTGTTCATGCAGCCGCGCGGCTCCTAGCAAGCCTGTCGGCCGGCAATCTTCCCTGAATGTGATACTACAGAAGAGAAAGAGGCCAGGCTGCTTTTTCCTTGAATCAGGTGGAGGGCTTGGGATAGCGTGGGTGCAGTGACTTTGCTTGCAGGAATGATCCACTACAATCCCAACAAATGGTCTTCTATGTTCGGGGTGCGTGGCAGCGTGCTGCCAGTGTCTATCAGGAGAACTCCCGTAGCATTTTTAAATACCCACCAGATCTTTTGTGACATGACGAGTCATGACGACCTTGCTTGAAGTGGTCTGGAGGATATCGCTTCCATGGGCACTTGTCGCATTGATGATCAAGTACCTGGAGATTTGGGGCGTGATCGACTTGAAGGTCCTAGACTTTCTCAACACCGGAGAGATTTATGGTGGTTTCACCTTCGTCCTGGGCTGCTTGCTTGATTGAGTGGTACGTGCATTCACAGGATGGGCCCAGTAGGATCGCCTTGGCCCAGGGTTCACCTTGGTCTTCCGGACATCCCAGTCCTACACTCGGTACTGGGCGGCTGCAACGGCAGTGCATGAGAGCCTTGGTGCTTAGGGGGTGCATGGGCCATCATGGGCCCATGGCAGTCCAAGTGCACTGCAGGGTATGAACTTCTCATGTATCATCACCGGGTTTGGTCAGAAGAACATATGGAAACGAGGATGGGTTCCGAGTGGTCGGATTCCTGCGCTAGCCTGCTGGCATTTTCCAGCTGCTCGAAAGCTCGTCCCGAGGATGCGGCAGTGTGCACTTCTGTTCAGTAGCCTAGAAGAGCCGCAGAATGCCCGTGGGCTTCTACCAGGAGATTCAGCGCTACATGCACCTGACGGTACGGCTCTTCAGCGTCCTGCATGCGTCCTTCGCAAGCAAAGCCTTAAAGCATGGATTTCTGGTGCTGGGCCGAGAGGCGGTCCGTAGTTCTCCGCTCAGGATGGCCATGGAGGAGATTGCAGAGCTCAAGCACGAGAACTTTCGTGTGATTGACTGTCAAGGGCTAGACAGGGCCGCTCTGCGAAACTTCGTCCGGCTCAATGCCCATGTCAACAGTCGCATACCCCTGGGCTCAGGACAGTTTGGAAAGCATTGCGCTCAGTCGTGAGGGAGCGTTGCAAAAGAAGCATCATGCGATCATCTTTTATGGATTACATTCTGCAGCTTCCAGTCCCCCACGTCGTGCGCATCTGCTTGGCCTGAGGCATTCACGGAAATGACACATCCGCCAATGCCAACCGAATAGGTCCGGCACTCGGAGGAACAACACCCTTGTGAACCGCTGGGCTTTGCTATCATGTGGAACAGGCCATGCCATTAAGACCACGACTGTGCTCTGCTGGCTGAAGAAGCACATCGTTCAAGCACAGGCTTCAGGCCATCCTCTTCGCTCCGCGAAGTTCAATGTTTGACTCCTCGCATCGGCAGTGGTGGCAGGCATCATCGCGGTACCTCCACCCATCCTTACCCGCGTCTTCCACGAGCTCAGCATGGGCCGCCTGGCCGAAACCGCCGACGCGGCTTGTGCAGGTTCCCACTTAGTCCAGCTAGCTCAGGCTTGGTGGAATACCACAAAGCACAACAAGTGGTCATTTGGCCCTTTCCCTTTCCTTACGTGCCTGGCTTACGTTTCGGGGGTGTCGGGGCATTCGTCACAGGTTCCGGTGTGCTCGGGCTGGTTTGCAGCCCTTGAGAGGCGCAGCTGAACACATTCCTGATTTGGATCTTCCTCTTTGTTTCTCCTCTGGTTATTTGCACGTGGCCACTGTGATGCCTTTGGAGAAACAGCTGCTTGTAGCTTTGCAGCATGCGTCGTAGAGCTGGTCGTCAGCATCGTTGAGTGCTCGATCTCAGGGACACTAGTCCCTGGATTATCGCCGGCTTCACTTTGTTGACGGGATGCTCAATGGTGGGCCTGGATTGCATTGCTGCTGAGATTGAGGCTCCGTTTGGAGCCTTGGCTGCACCATGCTGTAACCTAACCACAGCATAAAGCAGATCGGGTTCAACTCTGAGCATGGCCTCCTGAAGCGGTTGGAATTGGTTGGCACAGAAGTGTACACAGCCCAGCCCAGAGTATGCGCAGGACTGGGCTTGTGCTGCTTGTGGGCCCGAATCCTGTGACTCAGGTCCTGATCAGAACGACCTCCCGTGTAATGTAGCTGTTCTGCAAAGGGCGGCATGCATGTCACGTGTCTCTGTGTAGCGTTTTATTTAGTGATTGACAAGTAGAGGGCGTGTGCATGACGGACGAGAAGCAACCTCCAGGAAATGATGGATGACTACAACGCATTGCTGCTGGCTCCTTTATCGCAAGGGATTACCTGAAGCCATCAAAACCTGCCCATTCCGCACACTGTCTGCTGAAGTCGAAAAAACGGCTTCGCAATCTCGGCTACTTTTTCTTGGCACGGCACAACTGTGTCGACCAGGTGTGGCATGTGCATGTGCTAGAGTCTCGTAGAACACTGTCGTCACGGCACCCGACCATCACCTTCGCGAGCCTTGAAGTCCTTGCTCTCAAAGATGGCCTAGGCTTGACATGGTAGCAGTGAACACGTAGTCAAGCCAACAATCTCGCGGCCTTACCTGGGCGTTGTGGATACGGTTCGCATATCTAGATTCCGACACAGGTCGCGTCAGCTTCGCAACCTCGTGCTTCTGGGGGTTTGTCAAGTAGCACCGTCCTGAAGGAGCTGCTTAGCTAAGGCGCTGCTGCGCCCCCTGTCCTGGCGGGTGCCGCACATGACCGAGGATGCGCTGATGGACTATCGCCACTCGGTGAAGATCGGTTCCCCAAGACATCGGCAGTAACTGCTCTTTCGGGGTCCCTTCGATGTGTCCGAGTCGACTAGAATCGACTAGAGGCTCACTGACGCATCCGCAGAACGACAGCGGCTCTGCGGCAGCTCGGAGGGCTGCAACGCAGTCAGAGCAATGTAAGACCTCTCAGATCAGCAAAGGTCGCACGTGCTGTGTAGATGACTGCTTCAGGGAGAAGTCAGGCTGGACATCACCATAGGCGCGAGACCCTACTGTAAACTGCTTTAAAGCTGACAGGGCGACCCCCTCTTGTGCCGAGCACAAATGAGCTCGACTTGGTGGCGCAAGTGAAGACGGAGGCTAGCAGACGATGTGTGCACATGGCCCTTTATACACTGCTCTGCTCTCAGTGTTGGTGGAGTCTCTGCGCTTCACTACATGGAGACCTTAAGAGGCTCACCACCTTTGAGGGAAAACTCACCAAATCACATCGACAACAGCAAAGAGGCCAGCGTCACGAGGAACAAGCAACACGAACTCCAACGTGAAGCCATGTGGCATTAAAGGTCGCACAGAGTTTGCAGGATGCAAAGCCACCCACGGCGCTTCATCCTGCCGAACCTCCAAAGGACGACTGCCATGTTCCCACGGCAGCACGTCGCAAAGAGTGACCAATCATCAGGAGCCGGCACCTCCGAAACTTCCGTCGGATGCAGTCGAGGCAAGTCGAGCTTGTTCGACGGGCAGACGGGTGCATCAGATCTGCACCACAGCGCGAATCTGCGTTGGTCTGTCCTGCCTGCAGGAGCTGCGGGAACTGCGGAGGCAACAGCAGGCGCTGCTTCCAAGCTAATCTTCAGGCTGATAGCCGCAAGAATTGACATGCAAGGAGTTCTTCGCGCAGCAGTCGCAACAGCAGCGGGAGTATCAGGAACGACACTGCCCCTTGGTGAGGAGGCTGTGCTGGGAGCTTGGGTGCCGTTGGCAGCTCCGAGGCCAGCTCTTGCAACACCTCATTCAAGTCAGCAGCTGCTGGGTGGCAGTTTGCTGATGTCTGCCGTCCGGGAGCATGTGAATGAGCAGGAAAGCTGCGCTCTGATCCTTCTTTCCTTCTTTGCCCTAAGGCCAGCGCAGCAACGGATCCCTGCCCGAATTACATCTGCCTTGGTCGTTTTGCAAGCCTCATGATGATGATGATGATGAGGATGATGATGATGAGGATGATGATGATGATGATGATGATGATGATGAGGATGATGATTTTTGATCATCATCATCATCATCATCAGCCCCATCCATCATGGTCAGGGGATCCTTACGCCAAGGTGGTTCTGGCCAATGGTGTGCTGCACCGGCAAGGTCCGTTCCAAAGTGAAGGATGGTTGCAGCATGCCGAGGATCCGTGAGAATCCGTTTGTAAAGGAAAGGCTTCTGCCCAGCAGCAAAGCATGCTGGCCAGCAGGCACCGGCTTTCGGCCGATAACTTCGCAATGTTCGCATCAGAACATCCATCAACTGCCAAAGAAACGCAGTTTTTGCCTCTGCCTCCCGTCTGAAAATACGATGTGAGGAGTCGTGTTAACGTTTCTTCGTAGATGCTCTGTGGCTGGCCATGCCGGACGCATCGGATGCCGGAACGACTCTGGCCGTCACAAAGCAAACACAAGCTCCAGCTGGCTTCAGTGACATGCAAAATGGCATGGGATCTGTGCGCCTGCCTTGTGCTTAGAAAATCCTGCGGCGAGACCCGCCGACGAGGTTACTAGGGAAGAAAAATGAGCTCAGCTGAGATGAACTTGCTGCCTAGCTGGATTCGAGTGCCAGGCCGCCATGCATCGAATCATGCAAGGAAATTCAACAGGCTGCGGCCAACAAGGGTCGAGAGCTTGAAGCCGCAGGCTCTTCTCTTGGCCGCTATCGACATCCAGCTTCAGCGGGTTCGCTCGCTTCCGGTGGAGAAGTCGGCTGCCTGGTGCAGTTTAGTGGGTGCCCACAGGCTCTGCAGTAGCCTGTAGGCGACCGCCGCAGCGAGAGGCTCTGCGCCGTCGGCGTCAGGGCCTCACCGACCAGCACCAGCAGGAAGAGCTCGCTTCGCGGACATTCGCGGACGTCTGGCCCAGGCGCTTCGATCCTGCAGGGAGGAATCCAGGCCTGGCCTGGCCGACTGGCCGGAGTTTCCTGTGTCGTCCCACGGTATCCCACGGTCCCACGACGTCCCGTGCAGGCAGAAGCGGTGTCAAGCCACTGGGAAGGGATTCGGAAGGCAGGAGCCGAACCGGCCGAAGGTGAGCTGCGACTTCGATGGGCCAGGAACTGCTCGAGCGTCACGTCATCGTGATGCCGGGGCCTGGCTCCGAAAGGTTTGCTTGTCCATTTTGAGCATCGGCTTAGGAAGGGCGGCTGGCTGCAGGGCAACACCAGAAGTTTCTTCTTGCTCACAGGTGGCCGATGTGTGGGGGTGGATACGAATTTCCAGACATCGCTGCGATAGATCGCAGGTGCCGACCTGATGGTGTTCGAGAGGCTCGTGGTCAGCAGGTGAGTTGAGGCCTCTCCCGACCCGGGTCAGGTTGGACAGCCAGCCGCACAAGGTGCAGCTGAGCCTTCTGGGTTCTACAGCCCGGCAGCACCCTAAGTGCAAAGTGCGGTGCAGCCGCACTTTCGCCGGAGACGGATGGGTGAGTGAGGTTGGAAGAGTCGCACATGCATACAGCTGAGAGCCCAGTGTCCAGTCTAGCCCTGGTCTGGGGCGCCTTTGCACTCTTTGCCAGGCCAATCCTCCCTTTGAGACTGGATTTCCTGCTAGAGCTGGTGCCCCGGTGCATATCCCGCGACTGTAGACTGTAGACTGTGGATGCGTTTTTGCAGGTCGGCGTGACTTTGGCAACTGGGGGGTCGAAGCCTTTGCAGGGACGATCTTGGTTTGCAAGTTTCAACACGCGCATGAAGGCGACTCTGGCTCTATGCACCGCGGTTCGTAGCAGCCTCAGTCATGCAAGAGTCTTTGTTTCTGCGGCGGGCTACGATTTTCCGCCTCCCTATGTTCTTGTGACACGTGTTCGGTATTCCCCCAGTGATGCTGGAAGCCAAACTGCCTTCCGGGCAAGGAAGCTGAACTACCGTGCAGGCAAAAGCTGTCGCTGTTAAAATCCAAACGTAAACTTCGACGAGCCACACCCTACCATTCTCCGGTTGCGCATCAACCTCCGACACTTCACAGCTTCTCGTTCACTGCCACTGCCGCATTCCGAGAAGCCGGAAATAGAGCCACAAGCCTTGGACCAGTACCCTTTCCATCGATCTCGCGTACCGATTGGCGCTTCATCTTGAACCCTGGGCACCGAAGCCCAACCACAGCTAAAAAGCTGTTCCCAAAACCTGGGTCCAGTAGGCGAAGTCCCGGGCACGTAGAGTATGCAAGCTTGCACCGCCTTCTTGCTCTAGTCGCTCGTCACGTGAATCTTCAGAAAGGTTGGCTCCAGCAGAGATCGGAGCCCACCTTCCTTTGATGATAGAGATCTAAGCCTGGCTGAGCTCACGTGCCAACAAGGATCTGGCAAAGCATTGGTACCGCACCATCCGTTTGGTCACGGTCTTGGCTTGTTCCGGGTCAGTCAGGCTTGATGTAGAAAATGTCCCAGTCCGAGGTGAACCAGATTCACGAATCAAAGAGAGGCAAGCTCGCGTATACCTCAAGGTCTTTGTATCGAGCACACCAAGTGGCCAAGTGGTCGACTTCGGTCAGAGCATTCTCCAGTTGAACAAAGGCTTTGGAGATTCCACTTGAGACCATTGCCAACTATATGTCCCTACCTGTGTGATATGTGCTGATGGCATGGTGTGCTTGAGCCGTGCAGCATCAATCTGAGGCAGACGCACTCGAGACGTTGCGGCCTTTACATCTGACCGATGCTGTTCTTCTTGCACCAGCTTGCAATGTTTGTCTCCTTTGAAAGGCCGTGCCTGGGATGTCCTGGTGTCGTACAACAAGATATGGTGGGAGAGGTGCTGACTTGAGCAAACCATTGCCGATGCATGTCCTCCCCTTCGCGCGGCCCTGCCATGCTTGCGTGTAAAATCAGGCATGCCTTGCTTGCGCAGTGCTCTCAAGCCTTTGCGAGCATGACTGTGGACGACTTACTGCGGCGTGCGTGGCTCCGCCTGGACAGTTCAGAAAGGGTCAGCGAAAGCGAAGTGGAACGCCGTGTGGCGCAGTCTAGCTTTTTCGAGGTCCTCCGTGGGTGGCATAAGATGCTCGAGGTGTGGCTTTTTGTGTTTGCCTCACTTCCGTATCCGGGCTGTGCTGGAGGATTCTTGCTTTGTGGGAGCCGGAGTAGTGCAAGCCTGGGGCTCTTGGGTGCAGTGCAGGTCTACGGAGCCAGAAGCAAAGCTGCAGCTGAGGACTACTGGTGTGAATGCTAGAGCCGGTAGTGCCTGCTTCTCATTCTGACCTGGCTGTCAGTTCTTAGGAGGATTCTGGGCCTGGGGTCGTGCCGCAAGCGCAGGCCGTGATGACATGCTCCGACGAGTGGTGTGCTCTTTTATCTTCGCTGGATTCCAGCAGGCTGTGGCACTGACCACTGACCAGCACGGAGCCCAGCTGAGGGTGCCGACAGAGGCTCAGAGCAACCTTCGATCCGAATTAGGACCGCAAGCATTTCTCCGCAGCGGCCTTTCAATTCGTAGCAAAGGTATGATGCCGAGCTTCTGGCCCTGCGAGAGAAGGCTCCTGCAGAGAGCTTCCCCACGTCAGGGCCAGACTGGATTTCTCAACTGTCGAGTGGTGTAGATCTGGTCTGGAGCGACGCCAGTGTCAGGCAATATCCTGGCTGCAGAGACGAGTTCGTGACCTCATGCGATCAGATGCTGGGCTGCTGCCTTTCCTTCAGAGCTGCAGAGTCAAAGTTCCGGATTCCATTCGCAGCATCTTGGTGCGGTGAGGCTGAGCGCAGCTGCAAAGTCAGCAGGCGCGACGGATCAGTCAACAGCCAGTGCTGCCTGTGCGGGTCATCTGAGAGCGAGAGGGATGGAGAGAGAGAGAGAGAGAGAGCGACCCCTGCGCCCAGCAGAAAGAAAGAAAAGAGCGAGACTGGGGTGGAGGTCTTTGACAACCACTATACGCCCTAAAGACAGCAAGCGATGGAGAGGAAGAAGAAGAGAGATGGAGAGATACTTTGATTCCATTTTTGAACCATTTCCCATAGAGGGTTTTTTTTATGCAGAAGACAGCTTGGCCACTTTTTCAGAAGGGGAATCGAACCTCCTGTCCTTTCGAGGCTTTAGTCCCTGAGGGTTGGACTGAACGCTCCTGGTTACCTTTTGCAATCCTTTTGCTGCTCTATGTGAGATCGTCGCAGTCCAACACATCCACACTGAAACTCCACTACATGGGGGAAAGAAGGGGGAAAGAACCCTGGCTGGGCAGACTTGGGGCTTTTTGTTGGCTTTTGTCTGCCTGCAGTCTTTTCCTAGCTAAATGGGACCCCAGCCTTGTGGAGAGGCAGGTGCCACTCTACGCCCCACAACAGTCCGGGGCGCTAATGTGCGCGGTGGGAGGGGGAGAGAGAGAGAGAGAGTGGTTGCGGGGGGTGGTGAAAACCCTGTGGACTGCAGGTGCGCGTGCGCGCGCGGAGGGGGGGGCGTCCGCCTTCCTCTCCTGTCCTCCTGGTAGAGAGAGAGAGAGAGAGAGAGTGGTTGCTGTTCACTCCCCTTGCCTGATACAGAATCGGGTGGGCATGGTGCCCGGGGGCATTGACCTGGAGAGAGAGAGAGAGAGAGAGCACTTAGCGAAGTCTTACAGCCGACAGAAGAACCAGGGCGCGCTCGTGCGCCGGGGCGGTGCTTTGCGCTCTCCTTTGGCTGTGCAGAAGAAGAGAGAGAGAGAGAGAGAGAGAGAGCGCGCGCGGGTGAGGGGCTCTGTCCCCTCTCCCTTATCCCTTGAGAAAGAAAGAGAGAGAGAGCGAGCGGAGGCACTCCCCTCCCTTCACTTCGGCCGAACGGTCAGTCTGCTGCACAGCTGAGCCCATCCGGACAATATGTTGGATGGGGTAGCGCGACAGCGTGGGCTGCAGGGACTGCCCGCAGCCCTTACCCCAGCAAAGCAAAGAGAGAGGTGGGAGCAGCAAGCAAGCAAGCAAGAGGTGGGAAACCCTCGATGCCTGATGTAATCATTTAGTTTTGTTTCGTTTTCTCATATATCTCTGCATACGAGGGGGACGGAATCTTGCCAAGTGTCCAACACCACCACCACTGGGAAGACGTACTTCGCTGCACTGATCACATTGCATTCACTTGCAAGTGTCGTCATCCCGGGGGCGCTTTCACGCCCTCAGAACCCCGTAGCACATGAGTGGCCCTACGGGCTGGGGGGTTTTCGCACGCCCCTCAAGCCCTATGGAAGAAGAAGGGGGTCGATGCCAGGAGTGTGCTATGCGTTTAGTGTAAAGAGAGGGGCTTTCAACTGGAAGATCGGGGCTTGCCTGGTAGTCAGTGCGAAGAGCCATAAGACCCCAAAGCCAGCCCAAGCAGTCCGCTTAAACGCACAGAGGGTAGGCGGGCCGAAGGCCTGAGGGTCGCCAGACGACCCTTATGCCCGACAAAGAAAGACAGAGAGATAGTGAAGTGAAGTGAAGCTTCCAGCGAGCCGTTCCAGGCTGGACATGATCATGAATTGGGGGTTTCTGGGTTACTGGATCGTGCACTGGAATCGGGGTTGCCGATGTCTCACCCGACCCCGAACACGCGCGAAAGGGGTTAGTGTTGTGCGCAGGGAGGGTGGGCCTCGAGCGCGAGCAAAGCGAGAAGGAGGAAGAAAGAGAGAGGGAGCTGGCCTTCAAGTCTGCGAGGTCGACGGCCGGGGCCGCCTCTTGGTCACGTTCGACTGCAACGGTGCATTCCTCTCGGTGCCTTGGGCCCGCTTGAAAGCCCCGGAATAAGCTAGATCCGGACGTAAGAACTTGTGGGGCAGGTTGGCGGTCTGCTCGCAGTAGGGCAATAGTGATGCAGCAAGCGGCGCTGTGGTGCGAGCACGCTTGTCAAGAATTGCAGAAAATGCTGTGGTCCACGATTCCGCCCCATCTCAAGTTGAGCTCTAGCTCCAAGCAGCATCCAGTCAAAGAGCTGGAGTGCTGGAGCTGGTAGTTTGCCGTATTGCAAACATGCAGCAACAGAGTAGCACGTCAGCACACGTGGGATGTTGTTTCAGTGTGGGTAGAGTCAGTAGCAGTGAGTTGTGGCAGCCATGCTCGCAGACCAATACCGTGATTTCATGGAAGCAACAACTGGAGTGACTCGGCTGCTTGTGAATCGCGTTCAGGAGCTGTGTGCAAACATCACAAAGGCATGTACTTGTACTGCTTAACAGGCAGGCTCCATTGTAGAGGGGGGGAGGGGTAGCGGACGGGCGGTTGGGGTGTCATTCTACTCCCGCCATATATCCTTGCCTACTATTGCGGCCGGTTCCGCATTCTACGAGCAGGGTTTGTGTACACATTATGTTTTTAGCACATATACGTACATATGTTACGAATAAAGTAAATGTTTGCAGAGTTATGTAAAGCCAGTAAGTGCGCTGTTGAGAAATGTTGGGAACTCTCTGCTGACTGTGACTATCGTATGTTTATGTTTCCCACACCAACAAACTATCCACCTTCTACCGTCCATTTGTCTGTTCAGCTGTTGTCTGCCCGCCTGCCCACGCATACCACATACATGCATGCAAACGTACATGTAGCGGAGACATTCGGGGAATGCAGGCGGTGGTGCCCTCGATGAACCTTCGGGCACCCCGCAAGAGTGCCGAGCTGCGCCGTTCGACGGCGGCCTCGGCGGCCAAAGTGCAGCAGATGGAGGTCCCAAACAATGCGTCCACGCCTCAGGTGTCTGAGGCTCGTGCGACAGTCCGTGCGCTTGCCGCTCGCAAAGCCTTAAGGTCGCGACGGCGTGCAATGCTCGAGGCAGTGGCTGGGATGAACGAGAGCGAGACCGGCGGAGGGCCGGCGGGCGCGGGAGGGGAAGCCGCAGCGGCGCTTCAAATGTGCAGTGCAGCTGCGATCGCCATGCCGCAGCTCCATGCTTCCAGCTCAGTCACGACCGGCTCAGTCACGGGTCCC
Organism: Symbiodinium sp. CCMP2456; assembly: GCA_905221635.1. NCBI lineage: Eukaryota > Dinophyceae > Suessiales > Symbiodiniaceae > Symbiodinium > Symbiodinium sp. CCMP2456. The sequence continues at coordinate 27,308 of CAJNDV010031802.1, read as the reverse complement.
AGATTCCCTCGTCTCCTCTGACATCCTGTCTTCAGAGTCTCTTCGACTCTTCGGCTCGGGCCCAGGTTCCCAAGCCAGGCTGGGGCCTCCACGGAGGCCCTTTGCTTCAAGACGCGGTGCGCTTGAGCGGTGGCGAAAACCTCATCCTGCAGCGCGTGCTCGCTGCTTCGAGCTCCATGTCCTGCAAGAGAGACATCCCGGTCAGATTTTCCACGGCATTTTTCCTGGTCCCAGCGCATGCACAGCAGTCCGCATCGATTCCGAGATGAAGCTTAGGTGCACCAACCTCTGAAAGTGCGCATGCGTTCAGCTTGAGGAGATCTTTGTTCCAAATCGCCTGGTCGCCAAAGTTCGGAATCTCGCGTGCGCTGCCAACTCTGAGTCTGTATCTGCATCTAATCCGATGCGACCCTGCGAGGAGCGCAGTCACCACAGGTCGATCGTTCTTGGATGCAACGCTGCCTCCGATGCCATGCCAGGGCCTCAAGCTACGCCTCGCATCCTGCTGGCTTTCCCTGCGCTTCCGAGGCTGGTGAAGCCTCTCTGAGCTGACGTAGCCTATCCGGCTTTTCTTGAGGATGTAACTTGCAAGACGTACCCCAGTCTGCAGCTTCAGCTGCCCCCAACTATGTGTAAACTAGCCTCGGGTCTCACACATGGAAAGCAAATCCAGTCAGTCTTCTGTGAGTCCTCGATACAGGAGGCCTTGCCGATCTTGTGCCAGAGAGGACTTCAGAGTTTCAATTACCGAGAGTGACCTCGATCCGCCTTTTCAGGCGCATGTTTCAGCGTCCTGTTCAAAAAGTCGATGCAAGGGATGCCCGGCAGGTTCAGGGGTCTGACAAATGAAAGCGCTAGTGCCTTGACACCCTCCTGAGAATCCAGAGCAGGTGCCTCGTTTGTCACCGGCATCAAGCAGGCGGTGTGGGGACGTGTTTTGTCCGAGGTGCTCGAGTGATGCTAGGTGCTTTAAGTGCAGATGCAGCGTGGCCCAACAATTGGTCTTGCGGAGCCAACTCCGAACGAAGCAGAAGCTGATCGGATTCCTGTGTTCCCGCCCAATACCTCACTTACGCAACTCCGAACTCCGAACCGAATCGCAATGCATTCCGTCATTGAGTCCGGCAATGCACGCGAGGGCGGTGACGGGACCAGCTCGCAGCGTGAAGGAAGAGGCATGCACTACATTGCCTATCTTGGCATGACTACCTTGCAAACTCAGGCAGGTTCCCAGCCAGCATGTGCCAGCGTTAGGTCCTCGCCCCTTCTCTGCGAGCTGCTCAACACAAAACTTGGCGACATGGACTAAGTGTGGGTATCAAGAGTGAGCGGGTTGAGCAGATTCGCAGACTCAACCTGTAGTTGCCAAGGCCCTGCAATGGACTTCTGTGGATCTCCAAGTGCTGGAGCAAGCTGCATATTTGCCAGTGGCTATCTTGGATTGGGGGCTCTGGGGGTGTTGCTCGAGCTAGACTTCAGTATGAGTTGAGTCGAGTCTCAGGCGGGGTGCTTCGGCGTGGGACTTGTTGAGCCTTGCCATCAGCAGCATGCGAGATGTTTTGCCAAGTTGCCAAGGACGCTCCTGCTTTTGTGCACATCGACAGCATCCGCTCCGTTATCATGCACTCAGATACTCGTCTGGCATCTGCAAAACTGCGTAGCCTTCTGTGAAGCAAAAGCTCAAACGGCTCGATTCTCCAAGTGCTCTGAGGAGCGTGTTGATGAGTTCAAAGAGCGCGCTTCTGAGGATGTAATGGTGTGAATGTGGGCTCCAAGATTGCATTTGTCGCTTCAGTTGTTGAAGGCACGCGGGCCCCTGGCTGACCGTCTATGGGTGCTGAACTCAGACGGGTCACCGATGCGAAGTCACGCTGTTACACGCATGAAGAAGTGACCTACGAGGCCTCTGTTGAACATCCACCGCGGTGTCTCCGAAATGACGGTTCGTGAACTGGCTTCGAGTCTGCGATCTCCTGGGAGTGACTCCCAAAGCCTTCGACTGACGGTTGCTGTTCGAGCTGGATGGATTCCCAAAGCAAGTAAAGGCAGCGGCACCTGCACACGTGCAGTCTTGAGCCTTCTCGGGCAGCGCGTGGTCAGTGCCATCCAGACGGGGGAGGACGTGGACTACACGTGCGCACTGGATCGTCACATTGCACTGCCAGATGACACTGAAGAGGCCTCCCAGTTCCTCGATCTCCTGCAGGAAGCTGTTTGCAGCGTGGATGTCATCGAGGAGGCCCATCCAGATATGCTTTTCAGCCCGGGCCGGGCCAATACAAGAGTACTTTGTGGCAATCGTGTAGCTCTCTGGCGGCTGCTTTCGACGCAGAGCGAGATGCCGACGGAGAAGTCTCCTAGATCCGCAGGACATCGACTGCTAGGCTTCAATAGCCTAACAACTTCGTGGCGAATTCCTTTGTCAAGCCGCCAAGAAGATCAAATTGGGAAGAAGCCGTTTGTGGACATCGATGTGCGCTCTGAACACGTGCGATCACAAAGCATTGCATCAAAGCCGAGAGTCGTGTCACCCGAGCAGTGTGCCACTTTGCTGTTCTTTGGTCTGTGTGCTTGTGTGGGTGTACTTATTTCGGGTAATGGGATGAAGGGTCCCTATTAGGGGTCCCTCCTAAAGGCCTTAGAACTGTACTGTAGCATACTCCTGTTGAAGTCCCAGGCCGCTGTGGCGTCGTCGCCTCCCTTCGGCTGCCTTGGTGTTGCAGCGCCGGCTGGCGACATGGAGCAACCTGAGAAGCTGAAACCGCACTTCTTGCAAATACGGCTGGGTGAGCTAAAAGCGGGGATCATGGCTAAGCCGGAGGACGTCCGAATAGAGCTTCGTTGCGCTGGTCTCAAGGTCTTTTCCTTGCCGGCTGGCGAGCCGTGCTTGCTCGAAGCAAAAGGCTTTATGTCCTTCAACGGGGAGAAACTGCTGCTCCCACTACCGCCCGAGGTGGTAGACACATCCGGACAGCTTCCACCGGTATACCTCTTGGTCAAATGCGCGAAGAGCAAGGATGTCCCACAACCGATGAATTTCCACGATATGCTGAAGCTTTCCGGACGCGCTGTCCAGAAGCACACGCCTGAGGTATCTATTCTGCATGCCAAGCTTCTGCTTGAAAATTTAGACTTCGACGATGCGAGCCATCTTCGGCCACTCGCTTTGTGCGAAGTGACGGAATCTCCGCACTCATCTGTGCTTTCACAGCTGAAGGATACAGCCCTCCCGGCACACGTGCCGTCGCTGTCAGTTGCTGCGTGCCTTCGAGATGATCTTCCACAGATCAATGCGGAGCAAGGTGGTAGGGTTTATGTTGGCGATGCAGGGACTATATCGGTGGAAGAGGTGCTGACATACCCTCGCAGTGAAGCAGAGTTTCGCGACAGATTGGCTGATGGCCGTTGCGCCCTTAGCATAGCATCGCATCCCAGCGCTCACATCTTCCATTCGCTTAGATCTCGCGTGAGGCTGGGACGAGCAGCGGATCGGCGTTGAAGGAATTCCTCTCCGCTGGCCAGTGGCCGAGTCGCCTGCAGCGGCGAAGCGCTTGGCTTTCGAGCGCTCTCGCTCCTCAGGCCGCGCACAGCCGTCGAGCTCGCCCAGTCGCGGTTACCACCAGGCCATGAGCCCCTTCGAGCACCTGTATGCTCTGTTTCGCACGGTTTCGCCTCCAGATACAAAAACGCTCGTGAAGCTGCTGCGGAAGCCGCCAGAAGCCCAGCAGAAGCCCAGCAGCTTCGTTCTCGCGTCGGGTGTGTTGAGCCCGCCCTGCGCTTGAGGCCGGTCTTCGAGAAGTGGCCACGAGCTGAAGCAGTTCCTCCGAAATTCGCCAGTTCCCGAGACATCCCGAGACCGCCGGGTTTTTGCCGTTTCATGTTCGTGGTCCGGTGTCCAGTTCAGGCGGTGGCAGCAGATGAGAACGAGTGCGACTTTCGTCGGCGGCAGCTGCAGAGTCCCAAGTTGTCCAAAAAAAGGCGGGGTACAGCTGTAGAAGATGGGCTCAAAACGCGGCGCAAAACTAAGGCCGGCGACTTGGTCCAGGGTGCAGGACTTGGCACAGCAGGCGCCCTCGGAGCATCCTCAAAGTCGAAGCCTTCAGAATGCGGAGTCTTTGAGAGGAGGCCTCAGCCGCAACACCAAGCAGCCCATCAAAGCCAGGGCCGCTGAGGCCTCGCAGAGCCCCGACACCTCCTTTGCTCCAAACCCCTAGCATTGCAGGCAGAAGACCCTTCTTGCAAGGACCTCAACCGCGACTGGATTTGTGCAGTGGGCCTGTCCGGCTGCGAAGCCTGAAGGTCCAGGAGTTAACACACGCTCTCCGGGAAATCGTCGTCACTGTCTTGGCTGTGTACAACGACTCGTCCTCAGTCATCACGGGGGCTTCTTCTGTACCGAAGGGCACCAAAAGGCTGATTGCAATTGGAGTCTGATCGTGCTGCATAAGCTCTGATTTCCCGAGTACACACCCACATACACCCGCAGATGCAAACATCATGAACATGCGAGTGCAAGCGGGGCTGGGAGATGTTGGCCCGAATTGGGTGTTTATGCCCCATTGAGCCACTTTTTCATGCAGAGACGATTGATGCATCGATGCAAAGCTCAACGCCCGCCATCGCACGGGGGCCATGTCGAGGCAAAAGGGACGGATTGCCCTCGTGGGTCACCCCGTCCCTCGCTTCTGCCCTTCGACAGGAAGCGGCCGAAGTTCGAGCACCAACCCCCTTCTGAGGTGGAAAGATGCAAATCCTGGGTCGGAACAGGCAGCACAGATTTTTCCGAATCGTGGGTGTGTGGGTTTCGTCCGATCTGGGAGACCAATGCCGTAATGCCAAACAGTTGTGCCAGCATGGCCCAGATTTTGATGACGTCGTTGGTAAGAAGTCGACCACAAGCTCTGCATCGAGGATGGCACCTGTGACGTGGAGCTGTCCCCTGCCTTTGTGCGGAATTGGAAGGCAAGTCCTTGGTAGGTGAATGACAGTGATTGCCCTAGAAAGTGATTTCCCTATGCAGGGCTGCGCACATCGGCTTGCGGCTGAGAATTGAAACTCCAAAGGCTGCTCGCAGAATGCTGGGAGTGGGTGGAACCAAGGCGCTACCGCCTGCCAGGGGCAGTCCTGGCGACACCTTGCACTGCCATCTACGAGCCAGACGTGGAGCCAGTCGCCCAGATCTGGGTGTTTTTTGCGGGGGTGGACTGATGCCTGGTGCCTTTCGAGGTCGCATCGCGTGGTCTTGCAAAGCCTGCCTGTGACCTCCATCAAGGTGCAGTGCACAGCGCAGCATTCCATTCTTCCGTGATTCAGTCCATCTGATGCCCCATTTTTCCACCACTGGCCTTCCTGAACGTGGCCACCTGGGAGGCAGAGCAGTCAGCTGGCTTCCATGTCTACGATGCTGCTGTCTTGAAGTCGCAAGATGCCTGGACCTTAAGGAGTTTTCACTTTGAGATTTGTAACTGACGGACCACTGCACTGCAGGGTGCTTCCTGCCCAGGCGGTGGCGGCGTCACTCCGTGGCACCGCCGAGGTCATCGGCGGCCCAGTTCCTCTCGCTCCCTGCCCATTGAAGTGGAAGTCGCGAGGGATGTGAACCAAATGCCCCCAGCAGTGCCCAGGATGCTCTGGAGGAGGTCTGCCGGCACGAATGGAAAATGCACCTGCGTGTCCCGTTCCTACAATTCTAAAGTCAGTATCTTGTCCTGTTCCAACAGCTGCACACTCTTCGACGCATTGCTTGCATCTGATGCAAAGGCCGACAGCGAGGAGGACATGAAGAGGTTGGTTGCCGACCTTCGGCAGTCTGTGCACAGCCAAGAAGAGTTGTTCGTAGAAGGTGTGACACAACTTCGAAGCATGATGCTTCACTCAGGTGAGGATGCATCAGCAGGTCCCTTTCTTAATCAAAGCAGGGCCTCTCAAAGCAAGCTTGCGCTAGCCTCCCTTGCTCTCCGAGCCGAGGCCAGGACAGCTGGTGGCATCTCACTCACAGTCGCTTGACTACATGATCCTTGCTTCGCTCAGGCCTCTTTTGGGTGTGTTTTTGCTGGTGCAGTCACGCCAGGCCACAGGCCAACCGGTGCCCAAGGGCAGTGGCCAGCCGACGGCTTAGAACAAACTCAGCAACCCGAGTTTCTTTTTCTGACTCTCACCTCTCGTTGTCAGGCTTGAAGTGCTTCTCGTTCGTGCCAAGAATCTAATGCCCAGGAGCCTCGTGTAACAACGCAGTCACTCTGAGCTCGATGCATGTGCACCTCCATATCCCCAATCTTGTCAGTGGATTGACAACAAGATCATGCATATGCTGGTCGCAGCCAGGGAGCCCGGAGCACTCGTAGCAACCTTCAAATTGTCAAAATCTCTTGGGGCCCTTGGGATCCTCGGCGTTTCCGCACTCTCTGACCGTCACATCTCGCCTTTTATCTTCGGCATGGCCCCGCAGGACTGGAGGATGCCCGGTGCTCAGGGCCAAGGCCTTTCCTGGCGACGGGGGTACCTCTGTGCCCAGGCACAGAGGTGGCGAACTCCCTAGATGCTTTGGCGGCAGGAAGGCCGATCCTGCAGGTGGGGCAGCTCCTTTTCGGGCGCTGCACGGGATCTTGGACTGGTGGAGGGTCGCGCTGCTTTCGTGGGGTTGGGCGCCTTCTCACCTTGTCCAAGACGGTGAATCTTCATCTTTCCGACCTGGTTGGGGATGCCGTCAGATTTGTCACTGCGTTCCATGCCTATGCGCGTCAACTTGGGCAATCCTGGGTCCTAGGTATAGGCTCACAATCTCCCCCGCAGGTAGCAAGAGATCACGCAGCCTGTCTTCATTTTGCTGTCGTAGGTTTCTTTCGGCAGAAGGCTCTCTACATATTTGCTGACCTCGATGCCTTGATGATGACGGCATATGATGGCATTTTTTATTCGCTTTCGCATGATCACCTCGATTGAGCTGATGAAACGGGAGAGGTGCTTGGGGCCCGTCTCTGCCAGGCTATGTCCTGCCCACAACGCCCTTCGGCTGATCCGAAGCCCCCTGAGCTCCGAATCTCCGTGGTTTCGATCCGATTGCCGAGAGTTTTCACCACGTGATGGGTTAGCAAATGCATTTTGACATGACGAGATATGTTGTTCTTTATGCAGTGTAGTAAGCGACACAATGCAACAGAGTGCGGGGCCATGTAGGTGACGGTAGCAAAACGGTTTCCGCTTTTCCGGAATGGTTCAGTGGCCGTGGTCATCGGAAGGCGTTTTCTCAAAGAGACCGGGCCAGGTCATGGGAGAGTTGCTCCGGCCTGCGAAGAACCTGGAGATCTTTGTCCGTCTCCGCATCCTCGATGACGCAGAGGTTCGATTTGGATGGCACATCAGCGTGACCTCCTGTAGTTTCGAAGCGCAAGGTCCTTTCCATGGATGGGCACCAGTGCTTCGACTCCCCAACACGGGAGGGTTCAGCAAGCGTGACACCCAGCAAGACCGTGAGAAGTTCTGCCTGCAGCTGAAGCCGGGGAGGCCCCAGCTGGAGTGGACTTGACCACGGAGGCCAGCACGACGGCCGCGGCCTTTGGATATGCACGGAACAGTGCAGCTGCATGCGGTTGCACTGCAGTGCTGGGTGCTGGGGCCGCAGGCTGGGTCTTCCGTAGCCAGATCTTCCTACCCGAAAGGCACTCGGGCAGAAGCAGCTTCCAGGAGTCCGGAACATATGCTTATTTGTGGAGGATGCCGAACTTGTGGCTGGAGCTGGAAGTCATAAACATCGGAATTGTCGCCTCCTGAGCCCGAGGGTTTGGTGCGAAAGGCCCAGCATCTCAGCGACGACTTCGGTTTAAGGCCGGCGAAGAGCTTGTGGGCAGGGTCAAAGTTCCCATCACGAAGAAGAACTTTCTCACCAATGTCAAGGCCGTCGGCATTTCCCCCATTTCTCCCCTGCCTCTCTAACACATAAGAAGTTCCTGGTGAAGTTGGGAGGCGCCTTTCAGGAATCTTTGGCTGCGCGGATCTGAGAGCTGGGAAGGGCCTGTGATGGCCCGTGTGAGATGAGGGAGTTAAGCTGACCGTATGGTCTCTGAGGCCCTTAGCCTTGCCTTTGCCAGATGCCGATGGGAAGTGGCGGGCCGAAGCCTTATTAGGGAACGTATTGGCAGAGTCGAGCTGATGCAACAAGCTTCTTTCAGGTCACAGAGTGTGGAGACGTTCAGATCATGACAATGCCATCTGCCTAGCACTTTCAAGCCGAGCGAGCAAGCGACAGACGGAGAGACTCTTATCAGGTACGCTCTGCACAGCTCGGCTTGTGTGCAGAGTGCGGCTCAAACTGCACATCGCTTGCCATGGAATGGACGGTGCTGCTTAGCTGCCTCGTCAATCGCCCATACATGCCTCAGTGGGAAATCACACGAGGGAGTCATTGACGCAGACAATGTCAACGGTGGACACGGTGGTGGAAGGGGCCGGGACAGTCCTTGCGATGTTCTTTCTATCCTCTCCCATGCCGCAAGTCTGGCAAGCACAGAAAACTCCGGCCAAGGTCGACCTGATCAATCCGATCACCATTCTCTCAATGTATGGAAACTGTGCTGCGCAGGTTGTCTACGGAATCTACCGACCTTTGCCTGCAGCGGTCCCCTGTAACCTTTATGGTTTGGCTGTTTCCTTGTACTACTTGGGTGCTTGCTGGTGGTGCGCCGCGAAGTTCAGTGGGGCGCTTCAGTGGAACTCGGGAGCAGTAGGTGGAACAGTTGGCTCGGTCACGGTGTCCCTGCTGATGTGGCTTTATGCCGCCCTCGAGATCCACCAGAATGCCGCGGAGCACATCGGCTCGTTGGCCCTCTTACTGAACGTCTTGGTCTTCGCAGCGCCCCTCTCGGCTCTTCAGCGGGTCTTGCGGGACCGCACCTCTGAATCCCTGCCACCCTTGCAAACAGTGCTGGGACTTCTTTGCAGTGCGTGTTGGTGTGGCATTGGGTTGAGGCATCAGAGCATGCCCCTCTGGGTGCCCAATGCCGTGGGCATTCTTCTGTCTTTGATCCAGCTTTCGCTCATCATGGCTTATCCTCGGGTCAAGCCGAGCAAGGAGGTGCTCTTCGAAGACGAGATCTGGTTACTATTGGGGCATGTTTTCAGAGTCTTTTTGCGAGCATTTCCGGTTGAACAATCCAAGACACAGCTTGAAAAGCTTCGGCTCGTTTCCCCGAACTAGAATGTGGATACTTGGAGTTCACGAAAGTAGCACCGTAGGCGGCTCTCCCTTTCTAGCCGAGGTGTTCTCGGCAAAGCTAACCAGGAGGCGTCTTCTTCAGATGGCCATCGGGGGAGTCATGGTACTGATTCTGGCAGGGATGAGTTTGATAAACATAGACTATTCGAACGTGCTGGGCGTCGACTTGGCATTGAGGAGATGACCCTAGGTGTTCTTAGCTCCACATGCTCAAGGCTGCGCGGCTCGCACTGCAGAGTTGGCCGGCACACATCTGGACGGGGACGCGAGCGCACACTCACACTCCCCATCTTGCGGATGTTGACTCGGGACCTTCAAGGACGGAGAGGACATGCTGAAGTCGGATGCAGAACCGCGCCGTGCACTGGCCATACTGCTTGCGGGAAGTGCAGCGGCAACAGCAGCAACTTTAGTACTGCAGCAGAGTGCCGCATTGCAGCAGCATTCGTCTCCCGACATTTCAGAACGCACAGGCGCAGTAAAAGGGTGCCAGTTCCTCTGAAATTCGAGCGCGCAACCTCCGGATGGACCAGAGGTGGAAGCCCATAGACAGCGACAATCCACAAGGTGGAGTGCCGACAGTGCTGCACTTGGCATTTGTTGGCTCCATGTGCAGTCTGAAGGCCAGCTCTCCGGTGCCTCCACTTCATCCTCCTCATCCATGAGCTACCTGAAGGCGTATCTCCGGAGAGCTCCTCAGCTGTTTCCTTGCTCAAAGCTCTCCCTTCCTTTCTATTTGTCCGTTCTCTTCGGTCTCAGGGGCGAGCTGGAAGCGGCCGAGGGCGGTGCTCGGTGCATACGAACTTGCGGAAGCGACCTGGACTCAGCCACTCCTTTTGCCGAGAACCTTCGTGCTTTCGTCGTTCAACCCAGGATGGCGAAATTTCCGGAAGTGCACCTCCCTTGACTTGGTCAAGTGTGCCGTTTGTGGCTGCGCTCGCAGAGCGAGACCCATCCTAGGATCTTGCGCTGATCCTGGAGCCTGCAGGCACGCTGATGAAGCGCAAAGAGTATGCAGATGTGCTGACTCAAGTATTATACATCGCAGTATCTTGCCAGGCTACAACCCGAACCTGGCTGATTGCCAGGGATCTGCTGAGGAGGCCCGTCCATCGGATGACATGTGGGCAGCGCGGCGACAGCACGCGAGGCCGCGCTCGAGCGTGCCGTCTCGATGGCTATGCTGCAGCCTCGCCTTCAATGCGCCAGTCTCAGCAGCTCAGATTCGCTTCCAGTTCACTTTGCATTGCGAGAATGCCATTTGAGGTCAGGAAGAGCGGAGCCTCCATAGCTGGAGAGCTTTCCGAAACAAGCTGAAGTCTGCCGGTTTGGCCAAGGCATGTGGGGTTCCGACTTCCCTTGCTGCCAGGGAGCTGTGTCTTCAGGCCCCCTTGGCGGAGCTCAGACTCTACCGAGCTGGCGTGGGTGAGGCGAGGGCAGGGGCAGCAGGGGGATCCTCGAAGTGGCATGGAGGCTTCGAGGCATCGCGGGTAGGCGGAAGCAGTGCTCGCTTTTGTCGTCAGACTCTCGCAATGGTGGTGATAATGCCAAACTCACAGCCTTCTCTATCTTTTTGCCAAGTCTCAAGTCCTCTATGCATCTCATGCTTTCGCAGGCAAGTTGGGAAGAGCAGCTGAAGGACTGCAGCCTGACCGCTTGCGGCACCACGCTGTCACAAGTTAGCCCTGACTGGCACCGGTCAGGCCTTGCTCCGCGCTGGGGTCCCGGACAAGTACAGATCGCAGGCTTCGAATGGTTTGTGTTTTCCATAATATGAGATGGCGAGTCTCGGACTTCAAGTTGTGGAGGTCTGGCTGGATCTGTCAATGGCGGCACGCTCTCGTGCAGAGTGGCCGGAAGGCAGCTCAGTGCTCAGTTTTAGCAGCATCTGCTGTGTGATGGCCCGCTCCACCTTTTATCAACATTGCCACCAGTCGCAAGCTGTCAGAGTCTGCAAAAAGGCTACAATGCTTTCCTTGACTGTGGGAAGCAGCTGGTCAACGCATCCGTGCAGCAGTTGCAGCAGGACGGTAAACTGAGGAAAGCTGCAGAGTCCTTCCACAGAGTTGTGTTGACCCTGAGGACAGCCTGACAGCGTTGGATTGGGAACCTTCACAGGCCAGCTGCTGCGACAGTTCCTCTTTCCTGCTCCTTGTGCCTGTCTTTAGGATCCAGCAGCTGTGGAAGCGCACCGACAGCTTCTTCAGAAGGTTTGGGGTGGCAGAGCACAAGTGCTGGCTTCTGGGAATCTTCCCTTTTCTCTATGCTAGGCCCGCAGTGTCTGCTTGGCACTCATTGGCTTCTCCTCCGAGCCGGGACCCGACAGCCCTGGCTCCACGGGCCGAACCTGGAAAGTTCCGTTTCCTCTGGTTTTGAGGTCTGCGGAAGAGGGTGCAGGCGCGTGCGAGTGTCCAGTGCCCTGCATACGACCTGTCGGATGTATTGCAGAGTCTTCAGGTATCGCTTACACAGAGAGTTTGCTGGCACCAGCCCAAAAGCACAGCTCATGTCGCAGCCACTGTCTGTTGAATCGTCCGCTTGTTTCGAGCTGGCACGTGAGGAAATTGCTTGTCACCTACTCTCGGGCAAGAAGGCTCGACTGAGACTGCACAGCCTTTGACCATCTGACGTATGCAGCTGTATTCTGCAGTGCCAGGGCCGTCAGGGTTCGAGCCAAGGGACTTTGAGGTAGAGTCTCGGCCATGAGCATTTGACGCGAATCGCAATGCTGTGAGCAGCATGGAGAGGATGCGGCGTGAAAGTCAGCAAGCCGTGATGCAACATATCGTACATCTGCGTGTCATTACCTTGCTCTGCGCAGACAGCTCTGCATCCTGTGCCTCGTTGACATCGCACTCGAAAGGGGACTTCTGTGGGTCGTATCCAAGGATTCGTTCATGTCACCAACACCGGATGATCAGGTGAAGCGGGCCTTGTACACCGAATTATGCCGAGCCACACGGCCGGTGGCTGTGCAGCGCATAGTATGCTCCTTGCAGAAGCAAGAGTTGGTGGTCGATAATCGGGATGCTACGGTCGTGGTGCAGAGGCTTGGCAAGTGTTCTCTGTGGGACAGCGCGCTGGATGCAGTGATGCGACTTGCATGTCCTGGCTTGCTGCAGCCGGATGCTGTATTGTTGGGTGCCATGGTGACAGCATGCGGACGAGGCAATGCATGGACACAGCATCTCAGAAGCCCAAATGCAAACACTCTTTTCGGTTTCCAGAGGGCGGTTAACAGGGTTGACTCGTGATAGTCCGAACCGTCCTCCTGTCGCTCCTAGTGACTAGAAATTTCCCCTCTGTGGTTCCCACGTAGATCCACGCAGATGACGTAAGGTCCCTCCTTTGCTTGGACTTGCTGGCCGAGTATGGTCTCGAAAAGGGTATCTTTATTGTAAACGCTGCGGCTAATGCCTGCTTGGAAAGTTCATGGCCTCGGACCTTGGAGCTTTTGCGAGAGAACGCATACTTGCGGCTGAACACAGTGAGTTACAACATCTTGCTTGGTGCTTGTGAGCGTGGTGGCATCCGGGGCATGCGAGACTCCATACTCTTGCAAATGCAAAACTCGGTACTGTTGCCGAGCCTCGTGACCTACAACTCCTTGATTACCTTGTGTGGAGTTGATGGCGACTGGAAGTCTGCTTTGCAGTATCTGAAAGAACTCCGGCAAGGCGAGCAGGAGCTTGAGCCGGACATCATCTCCTACAACACTGCAGTCAGTGTTTGCGGGACGTGCTCGCAGTGGCAGCCTGTCCTTGCTCTTTTCGGAGATATCGCCAAGCACGGGCTAAAGCTCGATGCATTTTCGTTCGGTGCGGCGATTGCAGGAGCAGCCAAGTCGCGCAGATGGCGCTGTGCAATGTCTCTCCTGCAGCTCGTGTGGCCAGCTGGCTCCGTTGGGATCCGACCGAATGTGGTCGTTTGCAGCTCTGCCTGTGATGCGCTTGCCCAAGGACGCTGGGAGAGAGCCGTGGGCTTTCTTGCAGACATGGTGCGCGTGGCTCTGCTGCCGAACGCATTCACCATCAGCTCTTCCATCGGGGGCTGTGGCCGTGGCCAGCAGTGGGCAAAACCACTGCTATTGCTGCGATGGATGGGGCGCAGAACAGGTGTGTCTTACCCGGAAGGAGTTTCCGCCACCATCGGGGCCTGCGCCCAGGTGGAAGGGCAAAGCCGCAGGGTAGGTTCATGACATGAAAGCAGTCTGTCCCTGTCCCTGTCTTGAGGCCAAGTGCTGGCAGGCCTCCTGTGCCTTGCTGCAACTTTTAAGGCAAGCGGAGGAGCGGCCGGGTGTCCTGGCATACAACGCAGTGCTGGGCGCCACGGCTTCCTCAGAGGTGGAGGCAGGTAGCGACACCCGCGGTGCCTGGAAGTGGTCTTTGCGCCTCTTTTGGGAGCTCTCCCATGCGGCGACGAGCGCCGACATCATCAGTCCACGACTTACCAAGCTTGTCTGAAGGGTTGCAGGTTCGGTTTCGGAAAGTCGTGGGAGTCCTCGACTCTACTGTACACGTTTCCACACTATACATCGCAAAGTCCAATGCGTGATCTAAGGTTTCAACTCCGTGATAAACGCATGTCAAACTGGCGGCTGTTGGCCGGGAAGTCTGACTTTGCTCGGAAGACTGCCTGAAGCTATCCTACAGCCAGATTTTCTCAGCTTCAGTGACTTGGGCATTAAGTTCTGCTCCACGGAGCCACAAAGCTTTCGGTCGAATTGTCCTTTGGGTTTAATGCTTTTGCCAGCTCGGCTTTTTGTAGCAGTCTTCAAAGGGACTAACACAACGTTGAGTTTGTCGCAGTTTGTTGTCCGGCGTTGCGAAGGCTGCGCGGTCGAAGCTTGCAGCTGCGGACATAAATGGGAGGTAGGATCTTCCCTGCTGGCCACCATGCAACAGCTGCAGCCGTCTCAGAGTCTCAGAAATCCCCTGCACTGAAGAGCCTTAAAGTACGGCACCGAGCAACTCTGGCAGTCTGCGTTGGACCAAGGCCCCAAAGCGAGGGACCCAACATAGCCGCAGCCTACGAGGTGTTGGTGGAAGCCTTGGCTGCTTGACTCTTATTTCGTTCGAATCTTCCCATGCAGGTTTCTTGTCATTTGAATCTTTGGTTAGAAACTTATTTGCTGCAGAAGGCATTTTTCTGTGCAGCGCCAGTGACAGCTCCGCCGCGACCGAAAGGAAACACCAACCCAGACGGAGCCCAAGGGTAGTATATATTATATGTACTATAAATAGTATCCATATAGTATCTATAGTATGTATATATATATATATAGATATAGATATAGTGTTGTGAGCCGAAGCGACTTGCGGCCTCGAAGGCCACCACCGGCCACCGCAGAAAGAACAGCAAAAGCAACCGACCCCGCCTGGCAAAAGAGAGCAACAAACGATGTCTCGCTGCCACAGCAAAAGCGAGAGAATACCAGACATCAACAACTTTTTATATATATATATATACATATATATATATATACTGTTACTCTTACTGTCTCTGCAGCCGAAGGAGTCAAGAGGATCCCTCCCAGCTGCAGCGCGGCTTCTGGCAGAACTTCAGCTTCGGACGGAACAAAGCTACATATCACGCCATGGGCAAAAAAGGGACAGGCCCTCGATTCGATGCGGCAGGTCACTCCTATGCCTTGTGAAGGCTTTTGAGTGGGCATATGGCATATCGAGAGTCGGCTTTGCCAGTTGCCAGGCGAGTCTCTCAGAGCAAGATCTTTTCTGGCTTCTCCACGCCAACGTCTGAGCTTCTGAAACGGTTGCCGCTTTTTGCACCCTGAACATTAACCCCCAAGCCCCCACGGGTTTAGGATGCAGGGTTTAGGGCTCATCCAGGCACTGGCCTACTCCAACTCGAACGGAGCTTTTCGGGATTACTTCTCCTCCACAGCTCCTGGGGACGGTCGGAAGCTCACGATGGAAAGCGCTTTTTGCTTTTCCGGTGGACTGGCACTTGCAATGCGTGTGCTGTCCTTTTCATCGCAAGCAGAGAGCTTTGCAAGGCGTGAACTCGGCTTTGGGTATGGCGGAGGAGTTTGCAATTTCGGGTTACAGCATATGTGGCATACAGCTCTGCCTTTCGACTACGAAGGCTCCAACTGAGGTCTAGCAGGTGCGGGCCTGGAGTGTTTGTTCTGGGTAAAGGGCAATGCTTCCACATCTTGCCTCTCGACCCAGCATCGTGCAGTTTCGCATGCGCACGTTGACGTGTGGCAGTACCACGCTTACACCAATTCGTATTTGCACTGTATCTAGATGCATGCCATAATGATTCATCGCTGATCGTATAATAGAGACTTTCGTATATCACAGTGCTGTACATAGTCAAGTCAACGATTGATCCAGAGTTCGATGAATGATCATTTGCGGTTGCATGCTTTTGTGTACCATACTGCATCGCATTGTGCTGCCTTGCATTGCGTTGCGCCACATTGCATCGTATCGCCTTGCATTTCATGCAGGCATGTGCGTATGTATTTATCGATTTGCTCATTTATTTATCTAGTTGTGCACAGGACACGTTGCTTCTGGATTGTGCACTGGCTATTCACGAGTGCCGGCCTGATTTGGAGCTATGTGCAGAATGTGTGCACATGCCGAGGGAGTCAGCGAAGCAACAGCATCCACGTGCCCGGCGAGGCCCTTGGTGCGACGACGCCTGGTGATGCTGGGGCCACTGCCTCGGATCCGAGTGAAGATCTGGAAAGCCGGAGCAGATAAGAGCAGAACACGTTGGAGTGTTGCTGGGTGATCTTGAACTTATTCTGCCCAACCTTGCTACTTGTGACGTTCTCATTGATATCAGCAGTGTCGGCGAGCTGAAAGCCGCAGAGACCTCAGCAACCCAAGCACCTGCGACAACAACTACAACCGTAGGAGCAGTGCGCGAAAAAGAGGATCAGCAAGGAAAACAAGACGAGGGGCCAGTCTGAGTGTATGAATGTGCCAGCGCGCTCACGACTAGCCGGCAGTTTCTTCGACGCAGGATTCCCACATCGGCACTCTTCTGGACGTACTTCGGCCGGCTCTTTGCAGGGGTGATCCCAGCGTGCAGCAAAGACGCGGCTTGGCGTGCCTGGGAATCTCACGTCAGGTACTGCCCAAGGCCTCCTTCTGGCGGCTGATGGACGTGTTGGTCGGGGAGCTTGGGCCCCAGCAGCGAGTCGTGTTGCTGTGTGCTTAGGTCGGCCGAGATTGTCTGGTGGGTTTCGTTTTTTTGGTGCTTACTGTAGGTCGGCCGACCCGGAGGCTTGCCCACATGGGCCAGAGCCTCGAGGGCCTCGCCGAAACACATTCCGAGCCCTCCAAAATCCAAAATGTCACATCGAGGCGCCACGTGTTGGTGGACCTTTCCTTCGGAATCCTCCAAGGCCACTGCCTCAGCGACGTCGCCGGAGTTGCAGCCAAAGATCCATGTTGCAGGTGCCCGAGATGGCATCTGTGCCTGCAACTCTGCGAAGAACCGGCGAGTTTTTTTCGGTTGCCAGCTTTCGACTAATTGCAGCTTTTCGAGTGGCAGGCTCGAGGTCACGTCTCTCGTCCGAGCTAGACTCGCCTCTTTGCTTGACCCAGAGGACCTCCAACAAGGGCAACGTCTGCAGTGCTTGCGCCAAAAGCCCGTTTCAAGCACATCGCTCGTAGGGCCGCAAGCTTTTGAATCTGGCGTTTGGCAGGACTTGATGGACATCCTTGTTCAAGCCGAGGACCGCTTCCAAGTTCGGGTATGCTTGCATGCAGTGACCACAGTGGGAGCGGAGGCCTTTCTTTGGCAAGGTTTCAGCCGACATGAGGCCAGGACCACCAATTGCAGACGGAAGTAGTGTGAATAGACTTTGAAGCTGACAGGTCCTGAGTATGTGGAGCGCTGCGTCTCAGGAGTTCACAAGGTGCTCGGGAATTGAACCACGGAGGTTGAGTGCGAAGCGCATTCTTGCCGTTTAGGTTCTGTCGCCAACGGCAGCGGCAGGCATCTGTGGGCATTGGGATGGCAGAGTTTGAACAAGAGGGAAGCTGTTTTTGCAAGTTTGATGGGTTCCGGGCAGGACACCGTCGTTCGGCAGCCAGCGTCCTACAGAACAAGTGGGCACATGCGGCATATCCGATAGTACTGACCGGGTTGGCTCTGAACACTGTACCACTGCTGCAGGCTGCATGCCTTGAGCCCATTGAAGCCTCTCGGCGAGTCTTTGGATGCTGCGCCAAGGTGCAGGGGGAGAACTGTTGAAATGTGATGCCCCACATCCATCCACAAAGCTTCTCTGTAGAGTTCCTAGGACAAACTAGCGAGGCAACTGACGACGCACCTTGTCATTCAATCGGCAGGGAACCCCGGGCGTGTTGGGATGTTGGGATGGCATTTTCTTGGGCCAAGTTGTTGTATCATCGTTTTGTTGGAGCAGAGGCTCTTGAGCTCCGAGAGGGCCATGCCCTTGTTTAATCGCACGGTGCATCGAGGTGGTGCCAACGATGCAGAAAGCCTTGCTGCTTGACACCAACTGTGCGCGTGCGGCCCTGCGACAGCTCCCAGAGGCACAAGTTCCAATCAGCTGTGCAATGTTGACGCCTGCTGGTTCGGTGCCTGAGCAGATTTGAGCCGCGTCGAAGCAGCCGATTGGAAGCCGAAGCCTATGCTCACCGAAGCCTACCCTCGCTGAGATCTCTCCCCGCGACTATTCGGGTCATTTGCCGACGTCACCCACTTGCTTGCCTCAATGCTGTCTGCTAGCGCACGGACAAGACACGACTGCGGTCGCAACGTTTCGCCACCACGAGCTGCCTGTAGCCCTGAACTAGTACGAAACCACCCAGGAGATAATGTAGACCCTAAGCTGCGGCAACAGCCCGAACAAATGCCGACGGAAAGCATTCGAAAGCCACGCTTCCGTGTGGGAAGCGCGTGGTGAGGAGCTGTTGAGCATCGTCCTGGGTCCGATGGTGGACCCTTCGGTGCCAGCCTCGGACCTATGCCGCGATGAGTCTCTACTGTAGCAGATCTAAGGGCTCGTGCTCGCGTCGGCAAGGCCCAGGATGGGAAGAGCGTCGCGCAGATCGCTTCCATGGTGGGGGCCTTTCTCTCCAGAGCCGAGTCTACAAGAGCGGAAGCCGTGGACTAGAGATCGTCGAAGTGAAATGCGCTCGAAGTTATGTCCTTCTGACACGAGGGAGGATTTCACTATATTGTAATATGCGTCTTTGCAGACAGTCGTAGGAAGGACAACTTTGAGAATTGAAGTGAGACCAGCGGGCTCTTTTGTGAGGTCATGTCCTCTGCGCTGGGCCTGTGCGGTCGGCCCGGTGCCGCCGCTGAGCTGCCCGACGTCAGTGGCCCAGCACGGCCCCATGCACGGGCCTTGCAGCGACATGTCGAGATTCTCCTTCTTGGGCTGTGACGGCTGTGACGCTTGAGGTGCGGCCCTGGAATTGCTTGGGTTCCCCAGCAGAGCCAGAGTCCTTGACGTCAGAAAGGCGGAGTCGGGGCGGAGTCTGGCTGCAAAAGAGAGCCAGAGACAACACGCGTTGTGCGTGGCGTGTGGCATGGGCGGCCAGTGGGGGGAGGTTCTCTGCAGCGCTGACGGAGCACTTTCCAGGTCGTCCGGCTACGCTGCTGCTTAGTCCAAGTCCTCTGCGCATTCTGGGTTTCGGGGACTGGAGACAGGCTGGAGCGAGAAGGCCGAGGACACACGAAATTCTTTGTTCGCTCCGTCCTTCCTCCGCACTGCAACTCTTGAAGGAGCTCTTTGCAGCATTTCGCTGGGATGCATGGCAGGTTGCTGAGTTATCCGGAACTCGTGTCGCAGGATTATCGGCAGAGTTCGGACTTGGCTGTGTAAGGGCATCGGAAGCAGTCTTCGAAAATCACATGAGCCTGAACGAGTCTGGCCGGCTTGGGTTCTTCGCCGTTCCGGTGAGCTTTAGAAGAGCAGTGCATGGCAGGTTCTTCCTTGTCCTCATCTGCTGCTCTCAAGGCGAAAATATCCGGGCCTCTTTGAGAGCTGCTCGTGATCGTGAACTCCCGCCAGGCAGTGTGACCGAGAAGGCTTCGGCCTTCTTCGAGTTGTTCGCAGGGCCCGCCAGGCTTGGCATGGCTTGGCCGCTTTGCTTAGGAGTCTTCGGAGAGAAGCAGAAGTGTGAAGGCCGGATGCCGTGGAGTCCTACCCCCACCGGACTGGCACGTAGCTCACGTGTGGATGTGGGGCCAGCTTAGATCTGAATTTTGGTCACTTGTAGCGTACCTCCAAGTTCTGCGGCAGTGCAGGATTCCCATCTCGCGGGTGGCTGAGCTGGCCGGTGGTCCACAGGAAGAGGAGGCCGGCGGCACCTGAGCCGCTGTGCAGTGGCACAGCACAGAACGGGTGGGTGGGAGGCCTTAGCAGCCTTGGGCCGGGTCGGAGACTCATCGCATGGGAGCAGCGAGCAGTGAGACCTCGTGAGACGAACTTCTCCCTTCATCGAGCTTTCATGCAGCTCAGGTGTGTGGGTCCCTCCCACCGCCACGGGATTCACCTGCACTGGAGATTGAGGCACTGGACAGGACGGCCACTTGAGCTCCGAGCTTGAATGCCTCGACGAGGTCTGGGCAAACGAATACGGAGAGCTGTGAGCTCCTCACGTGAGTTGGTACACATTCCTGTGTGCTCTTCTGCCGCTTCGATTTGGTGGCTGAGGGCCGGACGAGCTTTCGTCCGCTCCTTGTGGCCGTTTGTTCGGTCAAGCCCTCTGCTCCAAGAGCGAGAGCTCCTTCGCGCAGGTGCGGAGTGCGGAGACCAGTTTTAAGCTTTCCATTCTTGAGCTTTGAGCTCTCAGCAGGTTCTGCGTTCTACATCTGGGCGGAGGAGGGCGAGGCGGGAGAGGGTGGCGGCTTCTCGCCTGTCCTGGGCTCCTGGCTGCCTCATGTTCCAGGGAAAGACCCCGCGCTGCGTGGGAGAACTTCGCTTGGGCATCTCTTGGACTCCCAGGACAGTCGTTTGCAGCTGTCGGGCCATGAAGCAGCAACTTATCTCCTCCGCAAAAAGCAAAGAGCAACTGAGCAGTCCGTGTCTTGTATTCCATAAAAACGTTTTAATGTGTAAGGTAGTGTCGAAAGTTTCGCGAGGGGTCCGCGAGAGGAAAGCAATACTGATCGAACGTTTAGACTTGGGACACGGACACATGCTGTGATTCTGCAGTGGCCAGCGCACATATTCGAGGAACAAGCAGTACCCAGCCATCGGGACGTTGGTTCTCTGCTGCAGTCCGAGGGATATTCGCATCAGTGCTCTGGCCGATTCTCCTCGATGACCGAGGCGCCGGCGGCTTGAAGCTCTTCAGTGCGGAGCGGCTTTCAAGGCCCAGGAAACCCTTTTGTTTCTTGGCTGAGATGTGCATTTAGACCCATCCGCACCCAGGCCTTGGATGCGTGCAGTCGTCTATGGCGAGGACCCATTGCTGATTGCTAGCCGCTAGCTGTTGACACTGGCAGACGCGGAGGATGGGCATCGAAGATTTCCGGTCCTTCGTGGACATCAGAGCATGGGTCAGAAGGCTCGTCTGAATGCATGAATCATGTGCCAGCTTCGTTGCTCACTGCTAAAGTTCACAGAGGTCACGATAATTGCCATGCTACTGACTGTAGTGAAGTGTACGTTGCGCCTGTGCGAGTGTGCTTGTTGCCAGAAATGCCTCGCCAGGATGGTTTGCTGCCAAAGTGGGCACAGGACTCGTTTGCAGCCTCGATGACCTGGACACAGGAGGTGCAATTAAGAGCCGGTTCTCATGGTGTCTAATCGCGTCCAAGAAGGCTGCGCGCTGGAATGGGGACAGACAAGAGTGGAACTGGGCTCCTTGCCATACAGCCGATTTCCTTCAGTTTCTTAAAGTGTGGCCGCGTGCAGTGATGCCCAGGTGTCCCCTGCAAACATTCTGTCCTCAACAGATGATCTGAAGGTATCTGGCGGCACGGTGCGTAGCCCAGTTCGTCTGATTTGTTGATGTGACGTTTAGCACAGTCGGCCTCCAGGTCCTGCCACCCCAACGACCAGGCAGCCAAAAGGCTTCTCTGGGTGACAGTTCTCTGGCCGTCATGGCTGTCTTGCTTGCAGCTCTGCAGGTGGTCACGCTGCAGAGCTGCCGTTTGATCTCTGATGTGTTGCTCAGGTGAGGGCAGAGGGCACTTAAGGTGGAGTCCGAGCTTTGTGCCTCGGTCAGGAGAGGCTGTGCATATCTCTCAAGCCGCCAAGTGGCTCAGATTGCTGACCGCTGCTTTCACAGCCCGGACCTTGGCATACTGCAGCCAAGCATCCCTGCTGTGAATCAAAGTGGTTCGCTGCTTGAAAAAAGGAGATGGCATATGTGCCGCTCTCCTGGAAGCCCTGTTGGTGGAGGGTCAGGCCCGGCATCGTGGAAAACTGGCAGGTGATCAAGGATGTGCGTCACACTCGACAGGAGGTGCCTTCATGCGGCATTTCGCGAGAGTACTGCGAGGAGCATGGCACTGCCCTTAACATGTTGTAGATGATGCACGAGGCGGGTGGATGATCCTGGTGTGGAGTCACTCTAAGCCGCCGAGGACGAGGATATGTGGACGTCAACACATCCATATTGATGGAGTTGGAGAAGCAGATCTTTGAATGTGCGAAACCGAGACGTTGTTTCTGTCGGCACCTGGTAGCAACACCGGTTCCAGACTTCGCAAGCGGCTGTGGCAGTGACCGAACAAGATCTCACGGCAGCAAACCGGATCCTCGCAGGTGAAGGCAGCCTGAACCTTTGGGAAACTGCCTTTGTGACCGCGGGCGGGGCCTCTCTGCAAACTCTGCCCTCAGTCTCAGCACTCGTCGAGAAGGTCTCTGCATCCGCCTCCCTGCAAAAGCTCAGGGAGATGACGGACCCGTTTCCGGAGTGCAACAAGCTGCTATGTCTCCGCTACGTCCGCTTGCGGCTCTGTGCCGTTGAGTCCGATAGGCCGAGAGGCAATTATCAGTTGAGCTTCTGCAGTCCTTTGCTGAGGTGCCGGAGACGGGGAACGGCTTCAAATCACTCTGAAGGTTGGCATGGACGGCCAAGTCAGCGCGGACCAGGCCGAGCTTCGTAAATCTCAATTCCTGTGCATGGCAGGAAAATTCAATGTCTTCTGCTGTGTGGCAGGTCCTCATGGACTCATCTTCTTACGAGTCGCTGGCGCTGAGCAAGAAGGAGTTTCAGCCTCGTTGTGCCTGATGCACTGCTTCCATGCACTCATCACACTTGCAAGCAGCTGCAAGCACATGTGCTCCAGGTTTATCTCTTGCATCCAAGCTTCGCCCTTGCTGAGCGAGCCTTTGCGATGCTCAGCGCTTCATGTCCGGACCTGAGTCGCATCAGGACACATCTCGGCTGCGTCGCTGCGTGCTACTCACGATTCTTGCTGTGCATAGCTTCCGAGGCCCCTGCGACTGCCACCGAAGCTCAAGGCTGAGCCTGTCGGACCACTGCAGCTGACGGGACGCAGAAGACTTCCAGACAGGAGCTGATCTTGTCCAAGACGGCTTTCGAAGGACAAGGCCTGCAAGCGACCAAAAAAGGGGACCCTGCGAGTTTGGCTTGATCGCAGAACGACGGTCAAACCTGGTTTGAGATATATTGAGGTTATGTGGGGAGGAGGGGAATTGCAGAATGGGGCGTTTAGTACTGGGATTCTACTGGAGTACCAGTAGCTGTTGACTTTATGTTCGCCACAGAAGAAGCAGCTGCGAGCACCTTAAAGCCTTGAGGAGTCCGCTGATGGGTTCCATCGTGGGACTGCTGGGAAGCGTAGGCTCGCTGGACTTGGCCGCGATGTTTCGCGTGTCCGGATTTCTGAAAAACATGCAGCGATACTTTGCTCCTGTGTGACCGGCACTGTCCTGTCTCAAGCTTGCTTTCCTCTGACTGAAGCAGCTGTCCTGCGAGGAAAGGCAGACGCTTTGGCTCTCGATGTTCTCGTGGCGCAGAGCTTAGCGGAGACGATCAGCAGAGATGCAGCGATCGATCACCAAGACACGTCGCCAAAATTGACCGTAGAACGTGGTTCACGCTTGCTGGCTTAGTTACATGTGCAGACTTAGGCAGACAACACATCTTCGGGCAGTCCTTCTGCGAAGAACAGAGGATTGTGCGCCTGCTGAGTTTGAAATCTCACTCACAAGATCAGAGTCGAATTTCTCACAGTTTCGCGTTTGAGGCCCCTGCTGTTTGGAGATCTTCTGAACCAAGCAGGCCTGGGAACAACACGGTCTACGGAGAAGCGTTGCCTAGGGCTGGCACAGGAGCCACAAAGACACCAAGATTGGCCCGCGGCTCTGGAGCTTGGTGCGAAACGTGGAAGAGCTTGCGGGCACGAGCAGAGGCACTTGAAACGGCCATGGATGGCGGAGGCCATGGCGTGAAGGTGCCTGGGCTGCGTCATAGATGCTGAAGGGTGTTCCAGGTCAGGGCATGTCGTCAGCAGGTGTTTTTGAACGACACGTTTCGAGACTTCCTGGCGAAAGTCCAAGAGGCTTGCTCCAAGCCGGCTCCTCGAATCTCTTGAGGTGATGTCGCACTGCACATCTGGAGTGTTCTCGATACGAGGCTCGGGAGAACCCTTTCAAGCCAGCGGGTGGTGCAGGCAGGCTCAGCGGAGGTAGAAAGCGTTCGCAGTAGAGCCTCTGCGCTTCGGCTGTGTCAGGTGCTGGAATCGGCCAAGAGATACAAGAGTGTTAGCATAGGCGTCGAGTAGATTTGGCTGAAGTGTCCCATACTTGTGAAAAACCCGGGAATGCTGCCAGGCCCGGAGCATCAGGTCTTCGCGTTTCTGCCCCCGGTGAACCACGACCCGAAGGACGGCGAAAATGTGACAACGGGTGGCAAAGTGTACGTGTTCGGTACAGAAAGCATCGCTCCACCGATGCGGCTCCGAATCACATCTTTTTGCAGGATGGTCTGGGAGCTCTAATGGGTGCCCTTGCCGACCACGCCAGCTGGTTTCCATTGGACAAGGACGGATCAAGCGGGCAAATGCAGCGGCCTCCAATCCAAGCTTGCCCGAGCGGGCGCAAGCTGCCGGCTTGCAAACAGGACCTGACTTTTCTCGACTATGTCACAGCTTTCTCCCGTTACAAATCCATGCCGCCGTGCCTCGGCAGCACGATTGATGTGACTGTCGCAGAAGAAAGTCCTTTCCAGTGTGTTTGGAGTGTTGGGTTTTGGAGGGCTGAAGATCCTACATGCTGTTGAGCTTCGTGGCTGAGTCGAGGTTTCTCAGGGTGGTACGGCCGGAGCCCTTGGCAGCATCTCCATATAGATGACTCGGCTTCTGGTGCAAGGGCCGAGGAGATCAGCTCCGAGGGCGCAAACGAGCACAGCCGGCCGGTCACAGGTGATCTCAGATCTGACCAAAAAGACGCGTTCACGAGTCAGAGTCTTCCTTGCAGGCCCGTCTCGCTGGAGGCGAGGATCGCGGTGAGCCTGTGCAAAAGTGCATTTTGTCCCTCCGTGAGGCAAAGTTGGCGCTTGCACCAACACCAAGACCTCTCACAGGAGTGGAGGTGCCGAGTCCGTCTGCGCAGTCCGTTCTCTTGCAAGCTACTTGCAGGTAAGTGCTGGAGCCTACCGACACCTGGGGGCTTCGCAGAGAGGCGCCGCAAGTTCGATAGGCTGCCCAGGTCTGTCTCTGCCAGTCTGCGCTGTGCTCTGACAGCAAGGCTCTCGCCGAGCCTCTGAAAACGACTCATCACTGCTGGACGGGCTGTCGCTGGATCAGTGGATAAGAGCTCACCTGGGTCGCATTATTAGTGCTTGTCCGAGTGATGGTCACGCGCTGCAGTGTTGGCTTTGCATTTGCAGATGCTTCTGCAGTTCGGTCCTTCCACAGGACGGCAGAAGATCTGCTGACGGCAGACTGAGACTTGCTTATGTCTGCAGTGTGTAGATCATGATTACACATTGGCAATTTTGCCAGAGCCGGAGCAGAGCATGTGCGAGGATGTGGTCCCTGCAGCAACGTTCATGCTACTGACGTCTACACATGTAGCAGACCTGTACAAAGTTGGATTCGGGTCGAAACTGACCAGATCGCGTTGATCGTGAAAGATGGCATTGGGGCACGTCTGTTGGAATGTAGGGCATCGACACTGGTTAAATAATGCTGAGCAGGAGTTGAAGCTGCCATGTGAATCACTTCGATCTCGCATCATCTCGCAGTTTTTCTGCTGTCAGTGAAAACGTATGAGAAACATGCCTACACTGAATTGCCATTGCGTCTCCGGCACCGGAGTCGGACTATCATCGCCCGAGTTTCAACGAAGCTTCTGCACGGGCTTGCGGTCGTGGTAGGCATTGCCTGGCTTTCCTCTGCGGTTCGACTGCATGGTGGAAATATCACTTGCATCAGCATGGTTTTTCCTTGCACTTCCGGCAGAAAGAAAGAGCAATAGCAGCATAGCATTTCTGCATTCCCGTCGCCCAGGGCACGCATGCCCGATGGTGATGCACTGCACAGTGCCCAGGCCCTGTACATGAATATTCAGAGGTGTCTGACCATGAACGTCGTCCATTGCCAGACGCCGCTGAATATTCATGTACGGGGCCTGAGCACTGTTGAACGTGGATGACCAGCCCGAAGCCTACTGCAGTCAACAGTACAGTACCACACGAATGCCTCCCGAGCTCAACACTGGTGCTCCTCTGTTAGCGCCGCCGAGCTGCTCCGGATGACACCTAGACCGTGCAGCTGCCGCTCATGACAGAGGCCACCGAGTCGTGAGGGTTCCGGAAGCGCGGCTCTGCAAGGACGGGCCTGAACCGTCCTGCAGGCCATCGGTTTCCTCTTCAAACGACGAATCTCGTTGAAGAGGAAACCCATGGCCTGCAGGACGGTTCCTGCCGCAGCGGCTGGGCTGCAGATATCATTGAGGAGTGAAGCAGCAAAAGCCTTTCAGTACGGCTCCATGCTGTGCTGCACAACCTGCGGAGGCATGCACAAGATTCAAGACGAACAACGCGGAGCCTTGGAGCAGTCTCTCCGTCTGCCCGCAGGCAAGATGGGAAAGCAGAGAAGCATCATATTCCCGTTGCCCAACTTGCGATGCAGCGGTTGCAGCTGACATGCACACGTTCAGGCAGACGATCTGAGCGCGTGGCCTTGTGAATCCGGTTCCGTCATCATTCCAACTCGATACCTCGCGTGTGGCTATCAGGTTCCGTGCCTGAGGGAGGAGCGAGGAGGATTCGACAGATGTTGACTAATTGACCCGAGCCGTGAGTGTGCGACGCCCAAAAACTGGAGTGCACAGCTCATGGCCATCAGGAGCGATCACTGGACAGGAGTGATCATGTGCTCGCAGATGCTTGCAGCAGCATATTCCTACAGAGGGGCAAACAGCAGAGTGACTGGAGATCACGTGAGACTTTGCAATTTCCTCAACATGGGTGCTCAAGTCGTGACTTCAAACTCACCTCACGTTTGTGCCGCATGCATCTATGGAAAGCATGCGTATGTTGCAACATACGCACTCGCGCATGACTTCATCGTGGTTTTAGGTGACAGGAGTAGGAGGGGCAGCGTGCTTGCTGGCTCGCTGGTTTTCAGCTGCCATGGCATGGCTGTCCGCGGCGACCTAGCTGAATGCGTCGGTTGCAGAACGAGCGAATCATGTGCTGTGTCCGCTTCAAAGGTGGCATGGTCCTTCTGGGAGGCGCCTCGTGATCCATATCTGGCATGCCCCTCGTGCTCATTTTGCACCTGATCTGCCGGTGCCGTCCTGCCATCAGGCAAAGGAACCCCAGAATGCCGGGGACTTGGGGTCGAGGGTGGGTCTCATTCACGCGGCCGCGCATCCCACAGGTTTTTCCGCTGAATCGGGCGGAACTTGCCCCGGTGCTGCACCCTCAGCCCGATCTGTGGCAGCAGAGCCGAAAGCACCTCACAGTGGTCCGGGCCGAGGTTGGAATGCGTAAAAGCAGGCCTGACCAAGGGGACCAAAATGTTTCCGGGTCTGCCAACACAGGCTGACGTGGAGTGCTCAGGAATGCTCGCCAGTTGTTGCTTCCGCCGACTCAAAGCTTGTCGCACTCTCGCTGACTAGGCCCTGGTGGAGTACATCCACCAG
>CAJNDV010031801.1:17564-42437 GCA_905221635.1 Symbiodinium sp. CCMP2456 | reverse complement strand
GGGGGGGGGTCCTTGTTGTAATTATAGTAATTTATACCCCAAAACTTAGGCGCTTTCGAATTGGACACAAGGCCTGACGAAAGATACCCCAAAACCCTATTCTCATTATTAGGTCCCTAGATTAGGTTCAGGGCTTTAGAGGTTTTGGGCTTTACTACTCCGAGCCGCGCGCTCAAATCGTTCGGCCCTTCCACCCCGTGTTGACGATGTCTAGCCGCGGGATGAGGTACTCATGCTTTGTAACTCTGCCAAACTTGAGATTATGAAACTCCGAATCGGAGATTGTCCTGTTTGCAGCCGTGCCTAATAGCCGGATGGTTTGAGCTTCAAGAGCCTACAAGTAGTAGATGCGTGCAGGCGGCAGAAGCGCTTCTTCGTTTGGGGCGACAGCCTGGGTGCTGTCTTGGCCTACGAGTTCGCGAAGCTCTGGGAGGTTTCGAAGGGCGGCTCTTGGGTTGAGAGGGCCTTGGGCCTTGTTTTGGGTCAGGGTCTGTGAGGCAGGCTTGGGAGTGGGATCTAAGCGCAGAGGCTGTGCCTTTCCTTTGGAAGGGGGTTTAGGGTTTGGGGGTTGCAGGGTTTTGGGTAGCCCAGGAATGGGTTCGTGCTCTTCCATCACTAGATCTACATAGCCAGCCTCGGCAAGAGTATGCTCATCATCCATCGCACTGGCGTCAGCGAACTTACCACCCATGTTATGCTTATTCTCATCCCTATGTGTACTCTTGCTGTGAGTATCATTCTGCCTGATACTTGTGACCAGCCCCACACTTTGCTGCTGGTACGTAGCACTCGAGGGCCGCATCCTGAAGCGGAGCTTAGCGGGTCGGTCCTGGTCGTGATAGAAGGCATTCCCTAAGGGTCCCTGGGGTTAACTATGTCCCCCTCAGGGTTTCGGGGAGGGGATCTTGGGGGATGCGCAGTGTGCGAGTGTAGGGCTTGGGTTTGGTGCATCGGGCATGCAGTCAAAGAATAATTATCATCAATACCAGTACAGTACTCCTTCTCGCAACCCTAGAGCCCTTAACGCAACCCTTGTAGCAGCCCTTCTAAACTACACTTATAGCAACACTTGTCACGGCCTGACAGTACACCGTAAGGGGGTTGTGAAGAACCACGACCAGACGCTTCTCGCCAGGCAGACCCATCAACCAGCCTTCTGGGCCTCTATGCATCCGGCAATGCGGGGCCTTCTGAGGCAGGGGCAAAGAAAGGGCTTTGAGTGGAAGGATTCTGGGAGTTTGGGTTTTGCGGGCTCAATTGAGGGCTTGTAGGTCTGGTGCGTTTCGGGCTTGGGGTTTAATTGCTTATCTTGGGAGTTAGGGCTGTCTTATGTCTACTCGGAGTTCTGTAAGGCTCTTCAGGGTTTTCGGGTTTAGGATTGCGAAACTTCATAGAGGCGGAGTCCATCCTGAGGGGGGAGAGTCTTCCCCCAGCACCCAAGCTTCTGTGCTTGCGGAGTTAAGGGTTGGGATTTAGGGTTTGGTTCCAACCTCAATACCTGCTGAGCAATGTTCTTCACAATGACTTCTCTATATATACTATCAGTGAGTGTTTCTGGGGTTCAAGGTTCAGGGTCTAGGTGGTCAGGACTTCGAAGCCTTAGAGTATGCCTAATGGTGCATATAAGGCTCCAGTGGCTTACAACTGTTTCTAGAAGCGCTCCTGTAAGGACTCTCGGTGTTTGGGCTTGAACTGCAGAGGTTCTGATTCACCTCAGTTCTCCAATACCAAGCCTTTAAACTTTTTGGGTTCTTACAGTTGGTAAGTATTTAGGCCCCTATATTACGACCCTCAAAGCTCCAGCCCTTTTCCTTAAAGGGCACTATAGGGTTCCATGATAGCGTCCGCCGGCTTGTGGGATCCTTTTATGGCGAACACACCCAAAATTAAAAAAAAACCTACAAAGCTCCTTTTAGTGACAGGGAGCCCACCTAAACCCTAAACCCAAAACCCTAAGCCCTAAACCCTAAGCCCTAAACCCTAAGCCCTAAACCCAAAAACCCTAACCCAAAACCCTAAGCCCTAAACCCTAAACCCTAAACCCTAACCCAAAACCCTAAACCCTAAACCCAAAACCCTCAACCCTAAACCATTTCAGTGACAGGGAGGAGCCCCCTTTCCTTCGCCGGCCGAGGCCAGCCGTGAGCGCGGGATGGGAGAGGCTGCCATGGTCCACCTGGGCTACGAGGGACCGTGCAGGGAAATGACGCAGGAGGAGAGGGAGAAGGGGGATCTCGGGTTTAGGGTTTTAGGGTTTCGGGTTTTGGGATCTTTAGTTCTCTGGTTTAGGATTTTTGGGTTTAGGGTTTAGGGTTTTAGGGTTTAGGGAACTCTGGTTTAGGGGTTTAGGGTTTAGGTTTTTTTTTTATTTGGGTTTAGGGATCTTTAGTGCTATTGTCCTTACGATTGTTTCAGAAATTCGGGACGCTGTTCTGTGCGTCATTACAGGTTAGACGCTCTGGGTTTTTGGGGCTTTCAGGCTTACTGGGGCTTTGTTTGCGGTAGGCCTGGGGTACAATCATGGGGTATCCTCGTTGGGCTTCACTGAAAGTTGCTACGATAGTTTCAGTATATGGGTTATACTTGGAGGATCAGGGGACTTAGTAGTAGGGTTGTGCCTAGGGTACCTATACTTAGGTTGTTAGATACAGTTCTATTCAAGGTGCGCGTGGCCATACATACTAAGTCCGACGACCCTGTTGACGACTTAAAGCAGCAAGCAGCGGGAGATTTGCACATGCTTGGAGATTTCTAACTGGCCAAACCCGTGTCCCATTAGGTTGGACCGGGTTAGGCATTAGGATTTAGGTCTGGGGGTGTAGGGTTCAGATGGCAAGCACGAAGTCTCACACAGGATGCGTTCAACCTGCCGACCCAAGCCACAGGCAAGCCCAATAGACCATCTCGCGCAATCTGGATCAGCGTGCAGGCCGCTAAACAGTTGGAACTTAAAGTATTCCTTTATAGTTCCTAAAGTCTGATGATTATGATTGAGGTTCTTCTTTTTATTATGCTTGCTGTTACTTTTGCTATTCTATTACATACAACCCAGGCCCCATGCCGAAATGAGAGGACTGGAAGCGCTTTCTGCTGGCCTCGGCGGGAACCGGCCGTGCGGAGTTAGAGCAGCTGCTGGAGAAGCAGCTTCGCAGGATGCAGAACTCAGGAACTCCAAGATCGCTCCTTAAAAAACAGGATTCGGGGTCTAGGGTATAGGGTCTGCTAGAATCTGCTAGAACCTAAGGCATAGGCCCACTTCAAACTCTCCACCATGAGTAGATAATTATGTACATCAAGAGTGCTGAATAGGTAGCATTTAGTGGGTTTCCTGAAATGCGGGGGGCTCCTTTAAAGACCTTAGAGTGGCCTTACAAACAGGATCCTACTATTGAGTGTCCCTTACGCGCTGAAGCTCCCGTACTGCTGTGTATTGAAACCAAACTCTCCGGCACAAGAATCAAGGCCCGAACTGGCCGAGAGCATTGTGAACCCGGTGCGTGCCGACTGTCTTGCCTATGAGGCCGGCCGTCGTCGTGGTGGTCGTCCTCGTCGTAGCAGCAGCAGGAGTAGGAGTGGTAGTAATAGCATTGAGCATTGCACGCAGCGCGGAAGTCCGGTCGCCCAGCGTAGGGATCAGAGCAGACCACATGTGCCGGAGCAGCAGAAATGGCAGTAGCAGTAGCAGCAGAGGCAGCAGTAGCAGTATTTGTCACATCTCGCTGCACCTGCTTTCTTGTTTTGTCTGTGCACTCGGACATGCTGCCGATACTGTCCATCAAGCTTCAATTCCAAAAAACTGTCAGATTAGCAACAGGAAGGTTCCCACATGTATCGAGTTTGATGATGTAGGAATCTTGTTCAATCATAAGCCATGTTCCTTAAGATGGCACCCTGCAACGAAGCACGAGTGTTGAAGATGAGGGCTGAAGGCTTCAGTCTCCCAGCCCTCAACCCCAAAGACTGAGCTACTCATCGAATCCCAGCCCCGAATGCTGGAGCTTTGAAGCCGTGTATCCCTACCTGCGCGAGTCCTATTGCTTGAACCAAGTGGAGCGCATCCATTCGCCCATCGTCACTTTGTATCTCGGCTTTTATGAAGTGGCTGCTGGCACGGAGAGCGGACCCGCTCGGGTTCCGGGTTGTTGCCTTGATGTCCTAGGCTTTGTGCTTTTTGCTTTGTAACGTCCCTTCCACAGGGTCGATCTTGAGAGAACACGTACGAAGCCCGAAACTCCGAAAGCCCTGAACGGAAGAAGTCCCAACAAAAGCTGTCTAAGGCGCGGTGGCCAGGACGTCATCACCTCACCACAGGCACAGGGCGCGGCAAAACTACGCTACTGCGTCGTGGTTTCGTGTTTTTCTCGTTTGGGAGTTGGCGCTCTGTGTTCATTGGAGAAGACCACAGCCAGCTTCTTCCCGACTAACTTGCAGCCCTGGAGGGCCCTCGAAGGCCAAGCCCCCGAAGAACTCCGCGCACCAGACCTCGAAAGCCGTAAATAGCCTCGGAGACCCCTAAGCCCCTAAACAAAGGCTCGGTCCTGAAGATAGCTTGGAGTTTGGGTTACCTTTCTATACAAGCCCTGAATCCATGCGTGGACGAGGCCATGCGGTCCTGGCAGGAGGTGGCAGGAAGCCGCTACGAGCACAAGGACTCGCCTCAACCCGGCGTCCTGAAAGCCGCAACGTTTAGGTCCAAGTGGGTAGTTGTCAAAATTATGGTCCCTTTTGGGGGTACCCTAAATAATAGGTGCCGTATTATAACAAGGACCCAAAAAGGGACCCTAATTTTGACAACCACCCAAGTACGCAATAATCATGCACGCTCTCAAATCCCAAATAGCAAGCTGCATACTTACTATCTGAAACGTAAGTACCTAATTATTGGGTCCTTTGGACCCTTAGGGCAGGACTCTGTTTTCAGAAGTCCCTTTAGGGTTCATAGGAATGTTCAGGGCTTGTCAACCCAACTGAAAGCCCGCAATGTAGTGCAACAGTGGAAAAGGAATCCACCGAACGGGCCTCGGGCTCCAGGGAGTACTGAGTACCATCAGACCGCTTGAAAGGATCAGGGAACCCAGGAAGCACGGTTATGTTTTTGTTGCTTTAATGTCGGCTACACTTTACTAAGTGTTGCTTACAAGGGCAGCTACTTCAAGTATGAGTATTGCTGCTTTAATGGTTGTGTAGCTGCCTAAATTTGCAAAAACCAAGCTTTCTAAGAGCCCTGATCCTTGAAGGACTGGATGTTGAGGAACGCTTCGGTGGGGGGTGGTTTCCTGAGGCTCCCATCTAAGAGAGGTTTCAGGGTGGACCCCCAAAAAAGCGAAGGATCCCCAAAAAAGCTTTAATAGAATTCCTAAACCCTAAACCCTAAAACCCCCAAATATTCCACCGTGTATGTGGGCGTCGTGTTTTAAAGCTTGGAGGAGTTCGGGTCCTTCGGGCACATGCTCGCCCGGGAGTGCCCATCCCTCTTGGCAGAGCTCTTCGAGCAGTGCCCTTTAGGGGTTCAGGGTTGATAAGTTTGAGGGGTCGAGGGGTTTAGGGAAGTTGAGGGTTCAGGGGTGTAGGGCAGTGTAAGGGTTCAGCGCTTTGGGGGATTTGAATTTGGGCGAGGTGTTCAGTAGGCTTTGGGTATTTCAGCTTGGGGTCCAGGGGTTCAGATTTAGAGGTTTGGGACCCCGAGTGTGGAGGTGGAAGTTGCGACGGCTCACAGGGTTCAGGATTTGTTTCCTTTTGGGGGGAGTTTGGGCTTGGGGTATTGAGGTGAAGGGTTTCGAGCGCTTCAGGTGCAGGTGGCTCGGGGTTGTAGAGGGAGCAGGAGTTCGTGTTGTAGGATTTAGGATCTAGAAATTGGGTTGAAGTCGTTTAAGTCTTTGGGTGTTTTGGGTGTTTAGGGTTTTCGGCCTAGAGAAGCTTTCAGCTTCACCACGTGTAGTCTAGGTTTGGGGTGAGAGATAGGGACTTCCAGCTTCCAAGCTTGTGGTGTGTGTGAAATTCGGAAGTAAGATCGCGAATGACACAGTCCCGCAATGAGAGAAAGGGGTTCTTGGAAAAGATGTAAGGCTGTGTACTGACGATACAGTAGTAACGATGGTAGGAAGCAAAAGATGCAAACTCAATGCTGAGCTTTGGACAAAAGGCACAACAACTCCAGGCAATCAGAAAAGTGGTAGAAACAACGACCTGAACACGAGTGGATGATGCGGCATCCTTCGATTGCAGAGCGACTGCTTCTCAGCGAAACATCTTTGTTTAAGGGCGGATACAAGAGGACGGTCTCGCAGTGCATCTGATAAGGATATGCAGGGTTTGCGTTTCAGAACATTGGGTTCTGTGATCCTTGCGATCGTGATGCGATGACGATCTGACCAGGTACTCGTTACCAGACTTCACGCACGAGCTGCGCCATTTCGAGACCTTCCGCACTGCCTACAGGTAGCTGGGGTGGAAGGACATCAGATAGGGAGAAGTTAGGCAGTTCTGACAGGCCCCATACCCATTCCTAAACATGAACGCTTTTATGCGTCGTGAACCACACTGTAGCAAGTCAGGCATAATGTACGGACCAGCCTCACAGTGAGGTGTCAGAGTGTTAGGCTTGGGGCTTTTGTTGCTGAGGTTGCGGGCTTGAGAGCTTCGGGCATTTGGGCGGTTCGAGCTCACAACATTCATGAGTTTAAAATAGACTCGTTGGCCTTGGGCCCGACAGCCAAAGGCTCATGCGCACGCGGTCGCAGCAGCACGGCTCCTCGCAGAAGGCGCCGGGGATCTCATGATCGATGCTGTCGCTAAGACGGTTGTTGAGAATGAGAAGAGGGGAGAGTCGACGAAGGTGAGATGCTTGCCGATGATGATGATGATGATGATGATGATGTTTTCTGATTACAGTGATGACGATGATGCTTACAGCTCGGAGCATTATGGCACTAGCAATGACGACGACAGCGTCGATGTGGCGAAACAAGATTGTAATTATGGCTGGTAGGATGGGCATGCAGGTCTAGCTGGTTGGCTGGATGGATGGATGAGAAGCAGTACATCGAAGCGTCGAGGAGTGTGCCTGCCCCACCATTGCTTGTGCTTTGAAGGTGCTCGGTACCCAGAAGCCGTATTTGTCTTGATCTAAGCTCGCACGTCGAAGGCCCGGGATATCCGCAAGAGCATGCGGGTCTGCAGCCCAACGCTGGGTGCAACCAAGGTGGCCGTGTGGATTTAAGAGTTTCTTTGTCTCTTTGGGTTTGGGCTTCAGGGTTTAGGTTTTGGGGATTAAATTGCTTTTTTGGATTGGGGTTTAGGACTTAAGCCGAAGAAGTGCACTGGTCGGGCAAGTCCATTTTCGGTCAGCCGGAAGCGACTATTTCGTAGGTTTTGGGGCTACCCGCAAACCCTGCGGCCTTGAAACGCCAAACCCTACAGCCCCCCAACAGTTCAATCGCCCCCAAAACCCTGAAGCAAAAGAAAACGAAAACACACTCTCAACACCATGGTTCATACGCCTGGAGAAACTCCTACAAAAACAAGCGCCTAGCAAAAACAAGCCCTCAAAGCATACACAAAGCCCTTCCAGCACGTCGAAGGTGCCCCTGGACGTTTAGGGTTTGGGGTTTAGGGTTGTCGAAGGTGCCCCTGGACTTCGAGCTGAACGTGGCGGAGCTGGATTTTAACCTTGAGCTCCTGGACGACATCACCCCACCCACGAAGGAGGCTTAGGGTTTAGGGTTTAGGGTTTAGGGTTTAGGGTTTAGGGTTTAGGGTTTAGGGTTTAGGGAAGGAGGCGGCTTTTTTGTGGTTGTGGTGGTTGATTATGTGGAGTGAAAGGGGAGGGGAGTTTCGGGTTCAGGGCTGCAGGTTTCAGAGCTCTGGGAGCTTCTTGGAGGTGGGATTTAGGTGTAGTTTAGGGTTTAGGGTTTAGGGTTTTAGGGTTTTAGGGTTTGTTTCCATGCTTTTTTCCGGCTCGCTCCGGTTTGGGGGTGTCTTGTAGGTTAAAGATATCAGCCGACAGCTGAGCAAGAGTCTCCCTTCATAATAGCCGCGTCATTCAGCACGGTTACTATGATCCTAAACCCCTGGCCTGGGTTTCAGTTATTCGCCCTGGGCATGTGCCTAGGAAGGTAAGCATCAGTTTGATCAAGACACCCCTTCGCTCGTGAGGGTTCCAAACAAGCCTGTGTTCATGACTTGAGTTTGGGGCTTAGTGGTTAGGGCGGTTGGGGTTCAGGACTTTGGAATTCTTTTGAAGGTGTTGACTTGGGGATCGCGAGCAAAGATTTTTAGCATCAGTTTCCTTAATGTGAGGTCTTTAGGTTGCCTAGCAGGAAGGCTGTGGGTGCGCGAAACATGAGACCAGATAAACCGTTGTCATACCCAGGACTAAGTCGAGTATCAAAGCTTTGGCCGTCCCGCTGCGTGGTGAGAGCTTGGCAGGTCAAGGTCATGCGGGTCGGCAACCTCACATGGAGGAAGGGTGCCGCGATGGGCAATCCAACACGCTTGCCATAATTGCTTTGGGTCGAGCTTTCGCCCATTCTCCTAGCCGGGCCGAGGAATTCGGATCCTCGCCTCCCTGGCACAAGACCTTCTCCCGATTCGGCCAGAGGGAATTCGCACCGTTTGGCCAGGCCAACAGAAGGAAGCCCTGTTTTCGAATTCTTGAACCTCGCCTCATCTGCATTTGCCCGAAACCTGTCTGAGTATGCCCAGTATTCGCATGACTAGGAGGATCGGGAGGAAGTGACCTGGATGCTCATATACCCCAGAACCCTATTCTGACCACTGAGGCCTGTATGTCTCCGTAAATCCCTTACCGAACCCCTTGTGGAGCTCGTTAAAGAGCTCTGTTCAACGACTGAGGCCCCTATCTCATCCGTCGCTAGATGACTACGACTCCAGTAGAAAGGAGGAGTACAGCTACCAGCTACCAACTCAGTGCTGCGCAGCGTCCTCTCATCAGCAGCTAACAGTAGGAACCGAAATAGTTTCCCATACACGTCCTCGTTCCCCCAGTTGAATCATACCGCAAAACCCCCCCTGCATTTAATCTGGGCGTAAGACGCGACCTGCTAAAGGAAGGCATATGCTTGAGCCGGTTTACATCTGCGAATTTCCGAAGCGGCGGGGAAGCGTCCACAAATCCAAGTTTTGAACAGTTACTCGTCCTCGAGACTCTTATCATACAATCTTTGTCGTTGGCTGTGTGGGTCTTTGAAGGAGTAGGGGCCTAGCAAAAGCGCTCTCAATCACACAAGCACCTGAAGTTCTGAATGAGTGTAATGTCCTGAAAGGTCTACAAAAAGGCCTTGCCCTGATTTGTGCATGTAATTGCTTGACTCCCAGTCATCTCGACCCAGGTGCTGGTAAGCGGCATGTTGCAAAATATTTATGTTTCTCAGTAAAGCGCTCATGAAAAGAGTGACCCTACGGTAGCGAATCCTTTGCAGTGATTGTTTCACACTTTCGGTTTTTGTGTTGGGATTGAGGGATTCAAGGGTTACTGCGAGCTTTAGGGCTTGCGGCTTGGTAGAGAATATCTGAACTCCACTTGCCCCGTCGCGCTCCATCTCCACGCAGCTGCGCCGTGCGCTGGTGGCGCACAGACGGGCGTTGTTCGGGCGATGCGGCTTCTCGTAGTGGGGCTGTCTTAAGTCTATCAGTGGAATCGGCCCCCCATACGATGGATACCATCTCTGTATATGTATACATATACACATACATACATGTTAAAGTATGGTACATGAACGACCAAGGTACTTAGGCAACAGAGCGCCAATTAAGGGACCTTCCGATGCCTCCAGAACTACCCTAAACCCTAAACCCTAAACCCTAAACCCTAAACCATAAACCCTAAACCCTAAACCCTAAACCCTAAACCCTAAACCCTAAACCCTAAACCCTAAACCCCTGGGAGAAACCTTCCCAGCTGAAGCCCAGACTTTCAACGCAATCGAGTGAAGCAGACACAGCCATTCAGATCCTCGAGAAAAACCCCGTGTTTTTGCTCTCAGGTGTAGGGATTAACGAAGACAGGATTCTCGTCACACTTCTCTGTTTCGTGGTTCGGACAGAAGGCCCCCCAAAGTAATCGAAACATGACCCAGTGCGGACCGCCTCGAGGGACCTGCCGTCTTGCTACTTCCGAGACATCACTCGCCGAGAGTTACTGGACTTATCCTGAGCCCAAAATCCCGACCGCTTCTGAACCCAGCCGTCAGCCCTAAACCGCCCTTTTTGAAAGTCAGGGAAAGAGCAAGGGGGGGGCGCGCGCTGCGATCGAACAGTGCCCGAATCCTGCAGATGAATTCGGCCTCAGTTTTGAGATTTGCCAGGTGGGACCTGGAATTTGCAGTCGACTTGGGGCTAAGGGCAGTTTAGAAGTTTGAGGGTTTAGGCTTACAGTAGGGGTTTTGTATTTAGGGCTGAACCTGAACCTCCCTTTCAAGCATGGACGACTTGACACCATCATCGGCTGTCCACGCCTTGCTTCATCGACGGCGCTATAGCCTCGTGGCCAGACTCAGGAGCCAAGGATCGGCCTTGATGCTGTATCCGAACTATGGAGTTCCATGCCCCGCCGCCAGGCCACGAATACTCTGCCAGAGCATTTCTTCACGGTGTGACTCGAGAGGCAAGATTCTGCTGGTCATGGCGTGCCAGACAGGCCCGAAACCGCGTGGCAACCTTGAGAGTGCTTTTGCGTAGACGACACGCTTGTGAAGGTGGCTATCGTCCACTGGCCTCCAGCGTCGCTGAGAAAGTCGAGCTAGAGCCGACTGCAGGCGACACGTGCAGAATTGCAATGTGCCTGGCCGCGGAACATTGGAGCTGCGTTCAGCGGACGGAGGCTCACATGGTTCGCACGAGCCTGCGCCCGATACCCCCGCCGCCGTGCTCGTGTGAAGGATGGCACAAGTGTGGCCCTGTACCCGACCTTGGCGGCGCTGCTGACTCACATCGAGTCTAAGGTCTGACCACGCAGATGCTGAAAACATCTGACAGTGCTAATTTCCGTGACATTCTTGTGCAAGGATGGGGTGTCGTGTTCACAGTCTTAGGTCTAAGGTCCTTGGAAGACGGCAACGGCTTTTTGCTTTAGGGATCAGGGCTTGAGGGTGTAGAAGTATTTCCTGGTCCCACCACGGCCACAAGCAATGTCTTCAACAAGACCTAGTGACGGAGCGCCTGCCAGTTTAAGTGGGGCAGTACAGCGCAGCTCAGTGCAAGCTTGGTGTGTGATTACCCGCATCACACGGTGGCTCTGCCAATATCCAGTACAGATGCGAGATGCCTTACCAATCTAATCTCTTGCCGCGTGCAGGCTTCACCTATTCACACGATTCAAAGCTTCGACTCATGTTTAGACCCCTGCTTCTTCGTTACAGGTGTGAGTAAGTGAAGCTCCTGCATGTGAAGACAACGGCAGACGTGGGCTTCATGCCCTAATCTTCAGACCCTCTTCCAAACCCATCTTGAAAAGAGCTTGCACAAAGAGACTGGAGAGTGCTGAACCCCTAAAATCCCACCCTAAACCCTAGAGCGAAGCACCTAGTCTTCGTTAACGCCAAGGCGCATCATCCCGGATGCCCCATGCCTCAGCACGAGCTCCAGTTGGACCTCGAAAACCAAGACCCCAACTCCTTACGCCAGCGTCCCTCTTGTGATACACAAGCCTTATGAACCCCTTGCATAAGGCCCACAAACCTTTCCTGCACTCGGATGCCAAACCTAACACATTGTGTAAAATCCACCTGTGGTGTGTCGTTGTCGTCATCATCATCACCGTCGGAAAAATCATCTTCACAGCAACGGTGACATGTTCAAATCGTAAGTATCCACAGCAGACGCCCTGACACACGGCAACATCCCAACTTCAGTTCAAGCCCAAACCCTCGGCCATGTTCCCATGGCCCCGAATCCACGGGCTGCTCGCCAGGTCGACTGCGGACGGCGGGCCATGACTTGGGCTTCCCCTAACAACTCTCAAGACTATAGTGGGACCAAGGTAACTCCTCATTTTAATCCCCTAAACCCTAAACCCTAAACCCCAAATCCACCAAGACACGGTGCAGCATTGGAAGTAGCCGAAGACTCGCACGTCTTCGTGGTGCAGAGAGAAGAGATCATATCAGCTGAGTCAGCTGAGAATGGATACAAAAAGCACGACTCTGTGCGGCATCCTCATGTTAGCAGAAGTGCCTGGCGAAGCTTTCACAGATGAATCTGATTGTGCCCATCGGCAGTGCATGTTCGTCGTCACCGTCATTCCGTGCTATTGTCCTTCCCTGTATCCCGATTTCTTCAGAATTTACGATCACGAACACCCACAGCTTCTGATGCTGCTCTGCAACGAGACCACGACCGCAAAACGTCTCGAAGTGTTGGACCCGCAACAAATTCGCCTGGCCGGGAGTTTCGGCAGCCTACCTCTGTAGGATTGAAGGGACCGAGCTGGCGCTTAACGTTGATGCACAGAACATGTGTTTTCATGTGTTGATATTTGCACCTTTGAACATGTATGCCTGTTTTGGTAGATCTGATGTTTGAGTGTGCGGTTGCAGAGCTTGCTGCTGACGGATTTAGGCTCCCAGGGATTTAGTAGACCCAGGGCCCTTAGATTTGAAAAGCCCTTGTGAAAGGGCGCCTCAGAGAGCTGGTAGCAGATCTAGGGATGATGTCATGCAAGTACCATCTGCTCGCAAGTTTGCAACCCGAAACCCTGAAGCCAAGAAAGTCCACGGATCCTTCAACCCTGAAGTTTCAAAGCTGAGCCCGTTTGGTGCCCAATGCTCTTGTAGCCTTGTAGAGTCTGGCGAAGTAAACCCGAGAAGCGGGAAACAGGACAGGACGTCCGAGCCCCAAACTCCAAAACATCACACCATATCACACGTAACCACAAGCCTCGATGCTGGACGCCAAACTGTTGGCGGGGAGCCGTGGGCATGGCGTCAGCCGAGTGGAAGGCATACCTGATGTTAATTTCTATTTGTAGGATGTGTAGTCCTGCCGCTCCTCCACCAAGTACGGCGGCGACGACTTCCACCGCCATCATCAGTAGCTGTGTGGCCAACTGCCACGGAACTGTTCTGATTGCCAGTACTGCTGCCAGTGATAGCCATCACTAATCATTGCCAAAGCACTGACAAATGAACCAGCTCTTCGTATTCTTAGCTGTGCTGCTGGTAGGAAACTGCTCTTGGTTAAGATTCCCCAACAGGGACTGTTCTGAATCAGGCTTCCTCTTGCCGTGCTTTGGAAGGCGGCGATGCTACCGGAACACATCGAAGAAAGCCCCGACTTAGAGCGGCCCATTCCGAAGAGATCCGAACCCGAAGGTCCTCGGCGATCTGGTGGAGTATGTTCTGGAGCAGGACGGAAAGGCACCGGTTCCGGGGCTGAAGGCAATAGCGTTTTAGAGAGAGAGAGAGAGAGAGAGAGTGTGTGTGTGAGAGACAAAGAGACAGACGGACGGACACACAGATAGACAGACAGACGGGCTTGTGTCTACTGGCATGTCCATGGATGCGCATGCTTCATGATTGATGTGTTTGAGCCTTCTGGGTCTGCAATCTGGATTTCCAGGAACGCTATCTGCCGCAACT
This sequence comes from Symbiodinium sp. CCMP2456, assembly GCA_905221635.1. Classification (NCBI taxonomy): domain Eukaryota; class Dinophyceae; order Suessiales; family Symbiodiniaceae; genus Symbiodinium; species Symbiodinium sp. CCMP2456. Next base: position 28,842 of record CAJNDV010031801.1, on the reverse strand, counting down.
TCCGTGCAAGTGCAACGTAAAGATCGGGGCTTGGAGCTAAGGAGGCAGACATCTAGCAAACTCTAGCACCCAAGGGTCAGGAACTTTCGACAGCTTGTGGGGCTTCGGGGTGCGACAGGGTTTTTGGGCTTCTCGAGGCCACGCTTGCAGAGGCCTACAGACGTTTTGGGTGTTTGGTTCGCTGGTGTGGAACGGTTAAGGTTGAGGGTTTAGGGTTTAGGGTTTTGGTTCGCTGGTATTTGGGGCCCTTGGAAGCCAGGTCTCTTCCGAGAAGTTCCAGGGCTTCTACTCGAAGCACCCCGCATACAAGGCTGCCATCAAGAATATGAGGACACCAGCTTCAATTCTGTATAAGCTGTTCCTGAGCATGGCCAAGTACAAGTAATTAAGAAGGGTCAAGATCGAATAGCCGAGTACCTTACCGTGCTTCTGAGCGAAAGGCAAACCGGTATGTCGGCACTGCGAGACCCAGGACTTTCTGCGAACAGCATGCGGACGTCTTCTCGATCTCGGACACGAAGCCTCACTGGCAACTGATGGTGAAGATTCCAAACGCCAATGCTGCTTGTGCTGAAGTTAAATTCGGTCTTCAGATGAGTATGGCATAGCACCTAAGCTAGTAAGGCCAGTAGGTCGGGAGAATCCCAGGGGGCTTTGCTCGATTTTTCACATGAACTACTTCCTAATAGTTTATTTGATTCTTGGGCCGCCCTATGAAAGGCTGAGACAGACGGGCGGACAGACAGACAGCCAGCTAGACAGACAGACAGACATAGAGACCGAAAGAGACAGACGGAGAGACGGGGAAAGACACGCAGGCGCCAGCCTGGGTCTGGGAAATATTGTATTTATGACTGCTTGTATGTTGTTAGTTGCAGCTATCTTCAGCTCAGACCCCGGTGGGCACATCAAGGCTATTGACCTGGATCTTCTTCACTGAAAACGTCCATTCATATCTGATGCAATAGGGCAACTTCGGGTCTGACCTGATGCAACTACCCCCGTCAAACTCTCCGAATTAAGCCCATGCATGGCTACGAGACGGCTGATGCCACACTCCAGTCTCAGTATTAGCCTCAATCTTGAACGTTAGTCTTAGCTCCGACCTTGACCGCAAGCGCATTAAGTTTAAATTATCCGGCTACAGTGCCGTCCGTGCTAGAAGCGGTGAGAAAGCAAGCGTCTAGGTTTTGTGCCAGCTGCAGATGCCTGCACATGACAGTTTATATACAGGTGTATACACATTACCTGCGCGCACATGTATGTCACGTGTATATATCTGTACATGTCTACAGTCCCTTGTAGAACGGACATCAGGCCACAACGAAGAAGCTTGCCGCCTATATCGGCGACCGCGGAGGCACAGTTGCTCTCGGTGACCTCGAGGTGCCGGCAGCTGCAGGACGTTCGTCCTAGAAATGTGGGGTGTCGGTTTTGGGCTTGGGGTGCTAGGATGCAGGGTTTTGCGGAGAAGCGTTTGCAGAGTCTTGGGGTTTTCGCTCACGAAAATGCATTCCCTGCACGAGTAGACGATGCAAAACCCGCGCATGTCCGGCCCATGAGGCTACCCAGGATTCTCAATAGCATTCCTCTGCTGGGTTTTGGGGACTTCCGTGCCCCTCAAACAAGGATGGCTTGTTCAAGAACCGTAGAACAATGCCGAGGCATATTGCTAAGTTGAGACGGACTTGAGTACTGGGCTTCGCCTTTACAAGGACTGTGACGGCTTTGGCTTCAAGATCTGCATCAAGGGTTTTCCGTGCCTCGAACGGAGAAACGTGATCCTCGAAGTGTTTCTTGCATTTAGGTGGGCTTGCAACAGACCTTGCAAAGTTCTGGGGCAGCGTAGATAACATTGGATCCTGTCCCGGTCGGCGCCGAGGTTTGGAAACGTGAGAATCCAACAGCGGCAAGGACCATCCACAAAGGAGGAGAGCTTCTGGCGGGCTATAGAAGTTTCTTGTAATTTAACGCTTCGCGTCGTCCGCCCTCGGCCCGGTCGCAGGTGCAGAGTACTTTCCACATCAAGGCCCATTGAGTGTGGGCCGAGGGGCGGCGTTCGGATACGAGCAAATCAGAGGCCAAGCCCACTTCCGCGGTCGGGCCTCAGAAGCAAAGTCTGCACCATTTGATGGGAAGAGGGGAGGGTGCCCGGTGGGCTGATTAAGAGAATAACGGGAAGGACACCAAGAGGGGACCATAGGGAACCTCTCACCCCTTCGGCCGGGGCCGAGGCCAGTTTCACTTTACCGGGCACGCTCGTGGGGTATGGTGTAGCTTATACGTACTGTGGCGCAGGACGCTCCATCAAGGATTTCTTCGACGGATGTGCATGCGCCCAGAGGCTGCTGACAGTCGAAAGTACATCCGGCATTGTGACGAAGGCGCACCGTTTGCTGAAAGCTTTTGCTTGGTTGCTGCAGAGAGCCCCTATAGGTGTGTAATTAAGGAGTGGAGCATCTTTTGATTGCAGTTGCCGACGCAGGTGTCTTTAAAGGCCGCCGAGGGACCTCCCATGGTCGGTCCCGTGGGCTCAACTGACGACCGTGCTCGTGCAGCTGTCAACCTGGCTCTGTATCTCCGCGGCCACGGCGGCTCCCTGCTCGCACCTCAAATCCATCGATATTATGCACAGTTCCCTAAACACAAGCAAGTCATCGGCAAGCTCAAGAAGTTTTGCGAAGAGCACGGCGACTTTCTTGTCTATGAGAACGACCCACACCCTGGCAAGATTTCTCTGCCCAGGCGCCCTGAGAGCAAGCCGGACAGGATCTTAGCAGGACCCTGCCATGCTGCATCTTTTCGCTCCAAGCCGCCGCCGGCTCCCCCAGAAATGACATTGGAATCGGCCGACCCTGTTGTTTGCATAGCTGCAAGCCTTGCCATGTTCGTCCGGAGCCAGGGAGGTTCCATACCCGGCAGCAACATGTCTGAGTACTACAAGATTCACCCATCACACAAGCAGGTGATATCGGACGCGGGTTTGAGGGCATTCTGCGAAAGATACGACGGCCTGTTCCTGTTCGAGCCCCTGCCGGGAAGTGGAAAACTGTCCTTAAGGTCCTTTTGCTGCCACTACTTGAGAGGGGAATGTGTCCATGCTACTGACCACGATGGGAAGCTGCACTCTATGCCAGCCTCCTCTCCTGTTGTTTGTTCTTTCGGCACGAAGTGCATCAAGGGCCACTGGAAGCGACTGGAGGACCTGGCGAAACGGAGCCTCGGAGCCGTCACATCGCCAGCTTTCTCAACTACGAAGTTGAATGTGGCGGAGATCCGATGGACTCACGACGCGATCCGCGTTACCTTCCGAGATGGCAAGCTGCTCATGGAGACCCTTGTAGATTTGCTGGCGGGCAAGCTGCGACCCTCCGACCTCCCGATGGTGGAAGTGTTGGAGCTGGGTGGCAGCTTCTATGCTATCGAAGGCAACCGTCGCCTCTGGATTTTCAAGGAGCTCCAGGCGATCACGGGGGAGGCGCTGACGATCGAGGTCCAAAGTAGAAAGCTGGACGTCAAGGGCTTCACACAAAGCTTCACCTCAAAGAATGGAGGGCAGTCCGTGGAGTTCTACACCAAGAGCCGGGAAAGGACCGCCGGATAGGGCGAAGCCTGCAGGGCAGGGAAACCCTGGCTTTGGGGAAGAAGCCTAGTCGTGCGACTTTTTCTACTTCCACGCTATGGAACCCCACATCTTGCGAGAGCTTGAGCCCTGGAAAGGACCTATCCCAGCATGAGCTTCGCCCTCGCCGTCTTCTTCGGCCGGGTGCCGAGTGAACTGGAGATGAGCATCGGCCGCGAGGTCGCCAAGGCGCGGCTTTTCGGCACGGTTCACGCCCGGACTATTAGACCAGGCCTTTCGTACTTTCTGAGCGTAGGCGCTCAAACAACATGAATGCCGACGGCAGAGGCACCCGCTGGAATGATGAACGTCGAGGCCCTGGCCGCTGCTCTGTCTCTCGAGGTGGCACCTCACTCAGGGCAGATTCGAGTCGGGGCCGAGAGACGGGATGGAGGGGTCTGGAGTTAGGGTTGATTGTCATAGGAGTCAAGGTGTTTTGGGTCTGGGTTTAGATTTCACAGTTTTTTCTCATTCTAGTAGTAGTGGAAGTAGCAGTCGTTGTCGTAGTAGCAGTAGTAGTAGCAGTAGCAGTAGCAGTAGCAGTAGTAGTATTAGTAGTAGTAGTAGTAGTAGTAGTAGTAGTAGTGGTAGTGGTAGTGGTTGTGGTAGTGGTAGTAGTAGTAGTAGTAGTAGTAGTAGCAGTAGTAGTAGTAGTAGTAGTAGTAGCAGCCCGTATTTGATCGTGGGTCGAACTGTCGCTTGGGGTTTATCCCAGAGTCAGAGTGGACAGAGTACTTACAGAGTGGACAGAGTACTTGCGCAGTTCCGAGAGCTCTGCCCTGCTGAACCCCGACATGTGGACCCCTCAACCAAAACCCTGAGCCAGGTTGGTCCTGGCTTGGAATCGCAGCTTCGGCAGCGGCCGGACCTTTTCCAGCTCACCAGGGGCGAGGCACATTCTCTTCAAGCCAACAAAAAGCCGCTGCATAGCCCCCAAATCCCGAGCTCGGCCCTGTGCCTCAAACCCAAACCCTACATCCCCAGAATCCCACCTTGCCCCTAAGCCTCTACAACCGAAGCTTGGGTTTCCTAGCGCTTCTGCCTACGGAGCAGGTGAGCCTGGCCGACTGCATGACGTCTTTCGGAGCCAGGGCTGCAGGTTTGGACATGTTCAATTTCTGTAGTCGTACACCAAAATGGGAGTTTCCGAAAGTTCCTACTATTTAGAGTACTATATTAGGGTCCCCTATTTTCGGAAACTCCCAAATGGCAGAGATGACAACCGAAAGCAGGCGCAGTTTAGTTTAATGACATTGATAGACACGGAAGTAGAAACGTACACATGCGACCGTCATATTTCATAGGACAAGCAACGGCCCTAGCAAGAGCTGCGAGGAGCAACGGTTTTAGTGACAACAGCAGAGTTCAAAATTTTGGGACGGATCTTCAGCCGCAACCTAGAAAGAGCAAGGAGTCTCAGGGAGGTGACCACGAGGACCGAGCATGGTGGCGATGCTGATGTGGATATGGAGCACCGAAATAATGCTGACGATTTGGACGGATACTACTATGGTTCCATAACCAAGGCTTCTGGAGGAGATATCATAAATGCTTCAGGAAACTCAACGAAGGCAAGATGCAGTGGCAAGCAAACGTCAAGCTAAGCCAAAGAACGCCATTACACAGCGTAGCGTCGTAAGGCAGCAGGACACCAGCAAGAGCGGGAAACCACGGTAAGTTTGAAAGAGAAAGAAGCGACTTCGCGAGAATGCGATCAAGGAGTGCTGGCGGCGCATGCTGCTCCGAACGATCAGCCGCCTGCAGACAGGCACGAAGAAGCAGATGCAGCACAGGACTAGGGCTCTTGCATTCTGGTTTGTCGTTCTATGGATTATTGCTGCCTGCTGCGCTGTGAGGTCAGACACAGCTTGGAGCAAGGTCTTGAGGTCGGCTCCAATCTTCACGCTTAGAGATCCCTACATTGCAGTATTCTCATGTCCTGGAATAAGTTTTGAGGTTGCGAGAAAGTTGCCTGCGAAGCCACCTTGGAGTTTACAAGTCCGGCACGGCCCATTCGAGCTGGAAGAGAAAGCTAGCACGATGACGATGACGAGCACGATGCCGATGATGGTGGTTAGTGAAAGTGATTCTGGTCTGTGAAGCATGATAATGTTGGTGATGATGTGGACAAAAACAGGAGTAGAAGGCGCAAGAGTACAACGAAGATCACGGAAGAGGAAGAGGATGGTAATTTCGGGACATCAGTCTGACGATTTAGTCTGTCGGGTTCAGTGGTCCAGGATCCTACAGATGAAGTTGGCCACACCTCAATCCAAGCGACGCAAGGAGAAGCTGCAGATGCCGGAGCTCATAGCAGGTACCTGCACCTGGGGTATTTGCATGCCGGCTTTCGCAAACTTTCAGCCTTAACCTCTAACCCCGGAGCCAACGGGGGAGCCTACAGGGTCCTGAAATCGACAGAAGACTATGTTCTTCATTCCACACCCGTCGCGCTTGAAGTGCATCTTTGACCTCCCGGTGTCAGACCTCCCCACCTTCCCTTGGAGCAGGGAGGGCTAAACCCTGAAAGAAACTGTGGCCTACAAGGCGAAGGGCGGCACTGGGACGAGAGTCTCAGGGAGATCCTTGAGGCAGGTCGAACTGCAGAGACCGTGCTGAAAGTGATCCTGGCACTTGAATTACATCTTATACTTTCGTTGTTTACCAGTTTGACGCGGTGCTCCATACAGTTTGAGCCTATTGCAGTCACCAGAACAGCGGGCACCTGTCGGGCACGCGAGGGTTCCGTTAAGCTGTCGGAGCTGAGCGAGACTGTGAAGATGTCACAGGCCTCGATGCTGAAGGCTTTGACTTGTGCAGGTTCGATCTCGGCATCTTGTGGACCTTCATGGCATAGTATCCTGGTGCTTAAGCTCTACAAGCCTGACTGTTCTCGGGTCTTCGGTTCAGTATGGACTCCAGCAGGAGACCTTGCTGTTCTTGCTGAAGCAATCGGAGCAATTCCACATTGCCTGGTTGTCACCCGGCTGCCCTCGACCAAGGAGGTAGGGTTTTGGCACCTGAAGGGATCAATGCCTTGATGGAGATCCTCAACCGTCAGCTGCATGCTCCTACGAATTGCCAACATGGCATTGCCCTTGTCTTTGGCATGGTCAGGATCACACTGGGTTTTCCACGATATTTTACTGGCTGTTTCTGCCTCCCCCTTTATTGAGTCAGCGCTTGCTGTTTGTCTTCTTGTGGTACTGTTCTTTGCATATGTCACTATCAGATATGTTCTTCGTTTTGTCGTTCTCAGCACTGCTACCCATATAATCGTAACGAGCATTACTGCGCTTGTCACTCGTTTCAATGTTGTTCTCACTATCAGTGGTGCTGCCACAGCCATTGCTTTTTCTGACTCTTCTCACGACTCCACTTAGTTCTTTTCGTATCCTTGACCTTCGTAGCAGTGCGGTGTTGCTAGAACGAGCAAGAGCAGTAAGCAGTGCTGGTAGCCACCGTACATCAAGAAACCCGTCAGCAGGCTTTTCTTTGTCTTTTCCGAGTGCACTGTATTTAGGACGCACTGTGGCTTGTTTGCTGCCCCCGGTCGGATGCGCTGCAGCATGTCTACCGCTCCCGTCCGCTGGAGAGGTGAGGCCACGCAATTAACCACCCCCATGCCACAACCCCAGCAGAGGAAACGCTGTAACTATTGATGTCTTCGGCACACCAAGCAGAAGAACCACGATAAGTGCCCTTTTGGGCATGAATGGCAGCACTAACGGCATCGATGTTTTCGCAATGTGAGCCACGCAAGGCACAGTAAGTACGGATGAACCTGGAGCACTTGTACCTATCATCCGGGGCAACAGCGGCAGCCGCAACACCAACCTCTGGAGACATTCAGTGTCTGGAGCAGATCAGCCATCGCCCAAAAAAAGGTCGACCTAAACTCGAACTTTGCAAGCCAATATTCCTAAACTGTCGACCCCTAAACATCCTGCCTTGAACCGAAGCTATGCCCCGATTGATTCGCTCCAAAGCCCAGCCGAGAGCGTTGAGCATTTTTCTCTGTGGTTTATACATAGCAATGTCCTTGGACCGGAGAACCTCTACCTGCACCCAAACCCTGAAACCCCAAGCACTTTAGTGCCTGACACTGAGGGAGTCCGATTATCTGGTCTCCCTCGCCGACTGCCCCGGCGCAACCGGGTTCCAACAGCCTCACAGGCCGTTCTGGCACTTCTTGTTTAGGAAGTAGCCTTGTGTGTCAAGGTTGCTAAACCCTAAACCCTAAACCCTAAACCCTAAACCCTAATCATAGCCATCTTGAGGTCCCGCTTATCTTAGGACACCCCGAAAGTTCGCTCGTGCACGTGGGATGCATTTGCACTTTCGCGATTGACCGCACCTGCCAGAATCCAAGCTTTCGGCCCTACTGAACTGGCCTTGCATCTTCTTTTCGGAACCATGGCGCCTTCCCTAAATCTTAAACTACTAAGCCCGGAGCTGCTACGGCTCTGAATCTTGGCCCTGACTCCTCAAGTGTTTCTTGGTCTTCATTTGCCATCACCCCCCTATGTTCAGCTCACCGAATCGTCATTCGCACGACATGGATTGGGTCTAGGCCTAAAGTTTCGAGTTCGTGTCGGAGTTCGTGTCGTACGGTGGCACAGGCATATTTACTGCAACCAAGGCCTGTTACACTATCCGAGTTCAAAGCAGCAGCAGCTCATTCGATAACGGCCCCTCGTATCAAGCAACATACGTCTGTTGAAAAGTCTTCCTCGCTCCGGGTTTGGGCCCGATACTGAAGCCATGTTTGGCGGGGTGGCGTGTGTGAGTGTTTTAGGGTTTAGGGTTTAGGGGTATGCTTTCCAGGGTGGACATCGCCTCGAATGCCGACGACTCCACGATTGAGGCAACTCATCGGACGAGACATTTGAGTCTGGTGTGCAAAACCTTCGCTGCCACACCTCGCCTAGATCTTCAAGAAGACCAGGCAGATTACTAAGGATGTGCAACTTCGGCTTCGTAGTGATGCCGTTTGTAAGAAGCTGTAGTTGCAAACTCGAGTGCAATGTAACCCCACGCAGGTGCTTGTGCTGTCCGTGGATCGATTTCCTTGCGCTGCTCTTGGATTTGCTACCTTTCCCCGTTTTGTCCTTATGGGCTTGCTGCTTCTGCTGTTCCGGTTACTACTGCTGCTACACTGCTTTTCATTGCATCTACTTTTGTTCACGGCATCCACGTCCAACCTCGACAGTTGGGAAAGCTCCGCGCATTCCAAAAACTGGCCGGTATGGCCCTCTGTGAGCAAGATGCGGGAGTGATGGCTTAAAATTCTAGGCTTCGTTTTGCTGAGTCATTGCTACTTGGAAAGGTCTAGGGCTAGTATAATCGGCAAGCTCAAGGAACGTTAAGGTGTAGTGGTGAAGTGGGCGACAAGAAAGCGACTTTCCCAGCTTTCTGGGTCGGAATTCCAATGCCCCTGCAGCCTCCGATCCTCGAAGAGGAGCTAACACCCAAACCACAAACCACAAACCCCAAACCCGAAACCTAAAACCTAAAACCCTAGCTAAACCCTCGACCCTAAACCCTACACCGTCTGCAGGCTCCGAGCCTTGAGGAGGAGCTTAGCCATCTCTTGCGGGCGAAGGGGGGCTCGATCCCCCTGGGGGAGATGGAATGGGAGGAGGTGGGCGGTGGCTTCGGGCATTCAGGATTCGAGGCCTGGGTTCGGGGGTTGCGGTCGTCGCTGCATTCTTTCGCACAGGGGCTACACTTGCATGCGAACTACGTTGTGACCTGGCTCCGGCGACTCAAGACCTCGGACCCCAAAGAAAGGCCTTTCCTGTCTTTTCCATGATGCTCAGGTTGAAACCCGAAGCTTTATGGGTGGTTCTCTAAATTAGGACCCTTTCTTAGGTCCCCACTGTAGTACGGCGCCCTTATAAAGAGGATCCTAAAAGGGACCCTAATTCAGAGAACTACCCTTATGCAGGTGACAGTAAGACTTTGTTGGAATTCGGGATTCCTGATCGGAGCCTTGTCGTCTTTTAGCAAAAGGATCGCATTGCATTGGAGGTATAGACTTAGTAGGCCTGAAAGCGGCAACGAGCAGAGGCAACCTCGCGGCTGTGTATTTAGCACCCGGATGTGGTGCGAAAACTCCAATGAAAAAGCCACAGTGTAGCTGCAAATCGGGAAGCATGCTGCAGCTGCAGGTGTGCATGACGCACTTTAAGAACCTGCAAGAATTGGCGTCTTTCTTGGCAACTCGGCAGCATGAGCCAGTTGCAGCACTACACTGATCGACGTTTTCCAGCATTGCTCTGTGATTGCTGCTGTCAGTGGTACTTTTGATGCTGCCATTGTAACGACCCCATTATTCCTTTGGCGATTTTGGCAAGTTTTGTTGAAGGGGTCTGGCTGTCGTTACAAGGATGGTTTTTGTGGCCAGTACTCTTCCTGTTTGATTGAGTTTTCTGTCTTTCCGATGGTGGGGGTCTTTCTCCCGTGTGCTGCAGAGGGTTCCAGGGGGACTCGTGTGTTTTTTGCGGTTTAGGGTTTAGGGTTCTAAACCCTAAACCCTAAACCGTGGTTCCTTCTGTCTTGGTTGGCAACATTGGGTGCTCATGACGGATCTTGTTGGCGGCACGTCCGGCCTTCAAAGGTTGTTGGGGTTGCGCAGTCTCTGGAAGACAGCATCCCAAAACCTGACCTCTGTCAAGACAATATCGGCGACCTCACTGTTTGCCGTGATGCCGACTTGCCCGGTGAGATCCTAAAGCTTGATCCTGTTTCGAAGAAGCTGAGCCGAGCTCACCAGGAATCTCGACCCCGGCGCTTCTCCGTGCGCTGGGAGGGCACCCAACAGGTCCCAAACGATCATGTGGCAGGGGGGGCGGGATATCTAACGACTTTTTGTGTGGTCCCGAATATAATTACAACTAATTCGCGAAACCCTTCTCGAAGTATCAAAGCTCCGGCAGTAATGGCAGCCCTGGGAGGCTATTTGTAGCAAGGGGCTTGAGGGGCATACTCTTTCACATCAGCACCGGATGTGAAGAGACTCACTTCGCATCCTTTAAACCCTGAGGCGAACTGGGATCACGCAACCGTCGCAAGCCTTGTGGTTCTTGCAAGAAAGGGGCCTAAATAATTAGCATCACTCTTTAGGGGGTTCCTTATTATATTAGAGTATAATATACCCCAAAGTTATTAATGCCCCTGCAGTACTATGAGGTTCTAGGACCATCCGGTCTGAGAGGCCATAGAGAAAGCCTTCATCCCTCAATTCCCCCAAACGTCCCTGAGCCCTTGACAACGCATCCGCAGCCGCACGCAAAGTGAGTCGATAGAGTCGGTGTCCGCGCAGAAGGCCTGCAAAAAGGCTCAGACACTTGGTAGCTTGGTTCCGTGCGTTCTCTACAAGGTTGAAGGTACAGCATCATTCGAGGCTTCCGGATTGAATCCAAGTTCTAAAGCCCCCAAATCACCCAAAAGCATGAAGCAACCAACACATCCAACAAGAGCCCTCAGGCTATGAAAGAAGCAACTCTCTCTCTCTCTCTCTGTCTCTGTCTGTCTGTCTCTCTCTCTCTCTCTGTCTGTCTGTCTGTCTGCCTGCCTGCCTGGCTGTCTGTCTGTCTGTCTGTCTGTGCTTCTGTCTGTCTGTCTGTCGGTCGGTCGGTCGGTCTGTCTGCC
>CAJNDV010031800.1:25356-45646 GCA_905221635.1 Symbiodinium sp. CCMP2456 | reverse complement strand
ATATATATATATATATATTATGCCTCTACTTCTACATGCATCAAAACGCGCGTAGACGTACGCAGCACTGCAGTCATGATTAGCAGTTTTTTTGCGAGTTGCTTGTTGGTTTACACACTTCGGACATGCTAAACCCGGACCGGAAGTACTACACCGCCACCCTCAAGCCTAAGCTCCCTATCCGGGTTTAGGGGTTTAGGGTTTAGGATTTAGGGGTTTGGGGTTTAGGGTTTGGGGTTTAGCTTTTAGGGTTTGGGGTTTAGGGTTGAGGAAAACCAAATTCCTAAATCCTACAAACCCCTAATCCCTTAAGCCCCTAAGCCCTGAAGCCAAAAGAGACAAGAACCCTCAGGGCTGCATCTCTGGGATGTTTCCCCGGAGACCTCGGAGCAAAACGCTCCTTTCATGGTTTTTGTCAAGCGGGCCTACCGTTCACGTCCACTCATGTTTATGGTTTAGGCTTAAGAGGTTTAGGAGTTTTAGAGGTTCGATAAGGGATTCGGGGTTTAGGGGTCTAGGGTTCGGGGTTCAGGGTATTGTGTTTAGGGGGTTAGGGTGTTGGGCCTTATGAGGCCCAATCGAAGCCGAAACCGTACCGCAAGTCCTGACTCCTGAACCTGCTAAACAAATGCGTGCCGTACTATTTGGGGACCTAGAAAGGGACCCTTATGTATGTCGAGAACTACTCACACCCAGACCCCCGAAACGCATTAGAAACCGAACCCCAGGTTTGGAACGACGCCAGAGTCAGTTCTGTGCCTAAAAGGGCTCATGCAGGGTTTAGGGCTCACTCTACGGTTCAAGGTAACCTCTAGGATCTCGAAGGTAGGGTGTTTGGATGTGTTTTGTTTTCAGATTTAGTGTGTCTACAGTGCTTAGGAAGTAGACGGATCTGTCGATTGGGGCGAATGCTGAAGTTGGACCCGTGGACTTGGCGTCCGTAGCAGTGCAGAGCAGTACGAGGATTCAACTCGACTCGGGATGCTGTGCAGAAGAAGCTGCGGGCATCCGGGAGCTGCTCCAATTTCTGTGAAGGCAGTGCGCTTGATAAAGGTGATGTGCAGCAGCATCGTTCGACACAGCGGAGGTTTCAAGTGTTAACTATTGTCCCGTCATTCGTCTACTTGTCTTACTCAGAGCATCAGGGTGGAGCTGCTTGTGGGCAATTCAAGCGTTGTGAGTACGATCCGCCAGCCTACATATACACATCAATGTATGTATGTATGAATGTATGTATGTAATTACGTATGCAATTATGTATTGCATGTATTTATGTAATTATTTAAAATTGTATGTATGTATGTATGTATGTATGTATGTATGTATGTATGTATGTATGTATATGTAAGTAAGCATGTATGTATGTACGTATGGACGTACGTATGCATGCATGTGCGTATGTGGGCTCGTGTATGTATACACGCACGTTTGTTTTCACACCTGGCAGCTAGGAGAGCAAGATCGCAGCAACAGCAGCAACACCACAACACAAAAACATCGCCAAAGACGCCTAAGTGTGTTTTCCTAGAGCCGCAGCCAGCGTCTGCAGATAATAAGCTGTTAACGTCAAACAGGATGTCACGACCAACAGCGACACTGGAAAGATGGGCGGCGACGGCATCGAATCGTCTCCATCATCACCATCATTATCATCATCGTCATCCTCATTCTCATCACCATCAGCATCATAATGATATTATTATTATTGGTCATCGTCGTCGTTGTCCCCATCATCAACATCATCACCACAACCATCATCACCAAATCATCGCCAGATCGTCATTATCATCATCGTCATCATCACCATCACCACCGTCAATCATCATTATCATCATCATCATCATCATCGTTATCATCATCATCATCATCATCATCATCATAATTTTCTTCTTCTTCACCGGCATCAGCGACCTCATGCTCCCAATGTCTGACCATCCTCATTCGGAAGAATCATGCGAACTTCATGAGTTATATTTACAGCAACCCGGCATGCTAGCACAAAGGGAAGTGGGGGCTTAAGGTCCAAGCTATGCATGTCCGTCCTAACTGCCCCGGCAAACCATGTTGGGGGTTGCGATTTTCATGCTATGGGAGGGTACTTTTGTGCACCGTTTGGGTGGCCTGCATCCGCGACAGGCCAAGCGCACGTGCATTCCAGATTCCAACCGGAACCCTACAACTAAGATTCCTCGAAGTGAGGAAGGAGAGTCTCTGGAGATGGCAGGTCCATTTGGGACCTAAACTTGATATGATAAGGGTTTAGGGTTTTGGGTTTTAACTAAAGACGGCCCAATCTCCTCCGATGCGGTCCTGCCTATCCAGGAAAATTCGGTGAACGTGCGAGTTTGAAATGACTGTCCCGGACAGCGCTGGATACTCAAACGATATGCTTGAGAGAAAAGGATACCCACACAAGACCTGTGCGACTTAGGGAAATTGGCAACTGTCAGTTCATTCTGTTTAACGGGTCGTTGTTTACTCTCAGGGGTGATAACAGGCAAAAATGCAAGAGTGTGTATCGAGTACAATACTTAAAGGATCATGGGACTTAGTAACTAGGGCTATAATTAAGGTAAGTATACTTATAATTACTTATAACCCCAATCAAGGTACTTATAACCCTACTTACTAAGTCCCATGATCCTCCAAGTACCTACTATGTATGGCATGGGGAAATCTGAGGTCGGATCATCTGGGCAGCTTGGTTTAAGGCCGAAGAAGCAGCGGCCAGTCTATCAAATCGCGATTCCCCGAATGGATGAACAGCTGTTTCTCTTGCAGCCATTGCCGCTTCGGCTGTTATATCAAGCCCTAGGCTTCATGCATACTAACAACACTGTTCAATCTTTTTGCTACAACCCTTTTCATTGTTCCTGCTGTCGGTATTCATCACTTGACTGTGGGCATTGCGGGGCAGGCAAGTGTCGAGTTTGCTGTTTCCAACATGTCGGGCCGGCGCATACCTATAGTCACAATCTCCATTGTAGTTCTTTGTTGGTTTAACAGGGTGTATCTTGAAGATTCATTTAGGATCGCATATAGCAAAGAGGACAGAGGTCCGGACAGCAGTTGGAGACGCCACAGCCTCAGCCCGCAGAACCCTGAAGCCACCAAGCCCCAAAGACCCCACACTGCCCTACACATCACCAACACGCCAAACACTGCAAGTTTAGCCGAACATGCCCTCGTTGCTGCGTTTCCCATGGCTCTTTGGGGTCCTTCTGGCGAAAGCAGACGGGGCGTTGCCTGGCACAGGGCGGCGTTTCCAGGCTCCAATTCCTTGCCTTGCCTTTTAACCCTCAACCCCAAACCCTAACCACTAAATTCCTAAGCCCCTAAACCCGAAACCCTAAATGTTCAAAATTTCGCGGCTCTGGATCTGGTAAGGATTACAAATATAGATAAACAAATAAATAAATAAGTATATATATATATATATTTATGTATATTGTTTATGGGGATGACCCGTTTTCTTCACAACCGCTCCTGATCCGGGTTAGGGTTTAGGGCTTTAGGGTTTAGGGCTTTAGGGTATATTATATAGGAATTTTAGAGTATACCCCAGAAACCCTAAACCCTAAACCCTAGGGTTTAGGGTTTAGGGTGTATTATGATTCTTAAACCCCCTTATTACAGTTCTTGTTTCAATCGCCAGTTCGAAAGAGGCCCTATTTTGGGAACAGGCCCTAAACGTGACCCGCCCACGGACTCCAAAACCCCGTGATTCTATGGCACATACCTTCAACCTAAGCGTCCAAAGGTCACAATTAATAACGTACTTCGGTCGGGGATAGTAGTTATCTAGGTCAACAAATGATTATTGGGTCCTTGGACCCTGGGGGAAAGTTCGTTGTAGGTGTTTGCGGGGCTTCCCTAAACCCTAAACCCTAAACATAAACCCTAAACCCTAAACCCTAGCCCTGAAGCCCATAGCCCCAAACCCAAAATCCCAAGCCCTGCTTAAGCTCAGGGACTTCTAGTAAGTAGGTTGTTTTTTTGTTGTTTAAAGTTGGGGTTTTAAGTCCCCTAAAGTGGGTTATCTTGGTTTTAACCTTACTCGCCAAGTTTTCTGGGCCCAATCAAGCCCAACATATCCCAAGACGGTACCAACTAAGGGTCCATATGCCCTTTAAGGGTTCCTTTAAAGGCTACTTTAAGGGTTCTATAAGGGTACCATAAGGGTCTATAGGGTCCCATGTACCCAAATAGTATATACTTTGGCGTTAAAGTAGTCCCTATAGAAGTACTTTGGGGCCAATGTATATACTATTTGGGTACATGGACCCTCAGGGTCATACCCTCAACCGCTAAGCCCCGAAACACTAACCCTAAATCCCAAGCCCTAAACCCTAAACCCTAAACCCTAAGCCCTAAGCCCTAAGCCCTAAGCCCTAAACCCTAAACCCTAAACCCTAAACCCTAAACCCTAAACCCTAAACCGGAACACTAACCCCTAAATCCCAAGCCCTACCACTGACCGCGCCAGCCGATGGCAGGCCGCAGATTCGAGCTGCACTGCAAGCACGTTAAACGAAGCCTTGAGCCACGGAAGGAGTTTGCGGTTAAGGGTTTAGGGTTTAGGGTTTAGGGTTTAGGGTTTTAGCGTTTAGGGTTTAGGGTTTAGGGTTTTAAGGTTAGGGGTTTAGGGGCTGTAGGGCTTGAGCCACGGAAGGAGTTTGCTTTAGGGTTTTAGGGTTAGGTCTTTAGGGACTTGGGTCTAGGGGCTGGGGTTTAGGGTTTTGGGTAGGATGGGTGTTGCTGGGACGACTGTACTTACTATCTTTTGTTTTGGGCTTGATCCTGAGCCCTAAAATTCTGAACCCTGGGGTTTTGGTGGTTCAGGAGTCGTCAGGTTCAGGGAGATTGGAAGAGTCAAAGTGAAATTTTGGGGTGAATTCGGGATAGGCGTGTATATAGGTCCCAGGGGTGGTTAACAGAGGCAGCGGGGAGGTATGTGTGTTTGTGGCGCCGGTGGGTCCCAAACCCTAAACCCTAAACAAGCCCCATAGGAAACCCTAACTAAACCCAAAACCATAAACCCGAAACCCTAAACCCAACACCCCCTGAAAGCCGAAGCGGCCTTAGTTCAGCTGGTGCTAAGGAGAGGCGCGGGCAGAGCCGCTGCCGAAGCTCTCAAGGTGCGGTATGCTGGGGTTGAGGGTCGAGGGTTTAGGGTTCACGGTGTCAGGGTTTGTGAACCCTAAACCCTGAATCCTAAACCCTAAAGGGTGCTAATGACTCGGCAGTGGAGCGTTGACGGTTTTGCAGCTGGTCTGGGTTCATTGTTGCGGTCTGCAATCAGGTTGTGCTGTATAATGGTTTAGGGTCCGGGGTATTTGGAATTCCTGACGTTGGCTCTATCCCGGGGCGCCAAAACCCCCTCCGCCTAATGGTTGAATTAGGGTTTTGGGTTAAGGGTTTTGGGTTGAGGCACCCTTTTGCTGATCTCTGGCTGACTCGAGCTCGGGACTGCCATCTCTTAGACAAGGGAATAGGGATACACACAGCAAGAACCCAGAGAACCCAATACCCCTTAATCAAGGAATATACCTTAAATCATCATATTAAGGCCCCTATAATTTAAGGTGTATAATCCTTATAGAGACCCTTGAAGAGACCCTTATAGATCCCTAAAAAGGAACCCTTTAAGGCATAGATTCCTTAATGAAGGTGTATTGGGTTCTCTGGGAAGCTGCCTCAAGTAAGGAGCCTCTCGCAACAACGCGGCAGCGTCGATAGCATGCTCAACCTGAGCTACCCTAAACCCTGGACCCTGAAAGCCCTAAACCTAACCTCTAACCCTAAGGGTCCATGTGCCCAAATAGATATACTTTTGGCCTTAAAGTAGTCCCTATCTAAGTACTTTGGGGCGAGTGTATATACCATTTGGGTACACGGACCCTCAGGGTAAACCCTAAACCCTAAACCCCTAAACCCTAAACCCCAAAGTATCCTATAGCCGTCTCGAAGGGGTCCGCGTTCAGACCGAAGCGCTTCACCGAAACAGACACTCCCCGAAGTCTACGAATGTCTACGAGCAGCTTCGGATTAGGGTTTAGGCTTTAAGGTTTAGGGTTGAAGGCTTAGAGGGTCTGAGGTTTCTAAGGGTTGATTCTCAGGGTTTAGCGTGGCAGGATTTAGGGTTGAGGGTCCTGCCCTCAAGCCCGAAATCCTGAAGCCTTGTCCAAAGCCTAACTTGCTGAATCCTGAAGTGCGAATCGAACCACCTTCCCGGAACCCATGTGCATCCCGCAAAGACTCGTGAACAACCTTTTTCTGGAACCAGCAAGAATCGTCATCAAAGAACCCTTCGAAGAGCTTTATTTAGTGCCCTGATGGCACCTTAGTTCATGAATCCTCAGCGAACCCCTGTAGAAACATTACAGAATCTTTGAGGATCCATTGCAGAACCCTAAACGCGAAACCTTCTCATAGAACCATAGACTGAAACCCGAACAGGCCCACGACAGCAGCGATGTCCAACTCGCAGAGCGGTCAGATCTGAATTTCACGCGGCTGAAGCACCTGGGTGCAACGGAGGACGAGGCGGTAGGGCGGTAGGAAATGTCTGATGCCTAACAGCTTTCGGACTCCATTTCATGATTCCTATCATGATTCCCTTGCTTACTTATCTAATTCATGTGTCGGAGTGGTTGTTCTTAAGCTTCAGGAGTTGTTGGTGGTTTAGGGTTGGTATGTAAAGGATTCGATGTATATATATATATATATACACACGTAATTATGAATATAGATAGATAGATAGATAGATAGATAGATAGATAGATAGATATACACATACATAGTGTAGACTTAGGCCTTCAACGGGTTCCTATATTTGTAGAGGTACTTAAGTCGTATGGATGTACTATAAGCCTTAAGGTGCGGTGTTTAGGGGTGTTCGTTGCAGTGGTTGAGGTTTCAGGTTTAGGGTTTCGAGTTTTTTGTTTCGGTTTGGGCTGCTCAGCAGCTCCTTCTGTCTGTCTTCCATTGCCTCCTCTATCTGTCTATCTTTCTCTCTCCGCTTTCCCTGTTTGTCTTCTCTGCTGTTTCTGTATGTTATGTACAGATTCTAGCACCATCATTATGCATCGTAGATTTATGTGTTTGTCCCTCTCTCTCTCTACATATGTCACTCTCGCCCTCTCCTCCTCAATCTCGTATGCATTGCAGCATGGGGCTTGATGAGTCCTAAACCCTATACCCTAAACCCTGAACCCTAAACCCCAAACCCTAAACCCTAAACCCTAAACCCTGAACCCTAAACCCCAACAACAAAAAAGAGTCAATCAGGAACCTGCGTGGCAGCAGCGGATCTTGGCACCTTGACCCATCTCCCAACTCCTTTGGCCCTCCTCCCGTTGGATGGTTGTCAAAACCCCTAAGGGTCCATGGACCCAAATAAATATACTTTGCCTTAAAGTAGTCCCTCTAGAAGTACTTTGGGGCCAATGTATACACTATTTGGGTACATGGATTCTCAGGGGACTAACTTGTCGTTTGGGCTCCCAAAGTGTAGTTATACTTTGCCGTATTCAGAGAAGAATCTTAGTATCAATTTTATAGGGCTCCCCGAACCCTGAGGCTCAAACTAGCCCAGAATTCTTGTATAGTATGATCTGTGGGCCCAAAGGCCTTAATCTATGAGCCCTAAACCATAAACCCTAAGCCCTAAACCCTCAACCTTTAACCCTTAAGCCCTAAACGCTAATAGAGCGGAGACCTCACCCCTCGACCCTGAACCCCAGCGGATCCGCAGGCCCTCTATGGGATCTTCCAGGAGGTCCCTGTCGTCCTCCTGGAGGGTACGGACCTGGACAACTCATCACAGGACACTTCATGATCTAGACTTCAGGTTACTTGAGGCTTAAGGGGTTAGCACTCATCATGATCTAGACTTCAGGTTACTCTAGGATTAGGGGGTTAGGACACTTCATGATCTAGACTTCAGGGTTTGCAGGTCTTTACTTTAGGCGTAAGGGGTTAGGACACTTCGGAGCCCAAGGCAACGAAAGATGTGCTTACTTCACGTGTACGTGCTTGCTATACTCTCTGAGAGACAGATAGATCACGACTGCCCTGCCTGTTATGGGTGCTTCGACATGTCAGCAGGCTTTGGTGTTTTCTGTGTCTCTTGATTGTTGCTTTGCTCTGCGTCGTTGCCTATGTCACACTCACAAAGCTTACAAAATGCATGCGAAATGCCACTACGTGATACTTTCTCATTGTCGGTGTATTTCCCTACCCTGAACCCTCAACCTGACTCGGCGCAAGGGCTTCTGTGCACGTGCCACACCGACTGTTAAGACCCTAAAATGGCCCTAAAGATATAGCACCTTTCTTTGAACACCTTGGTTTCTGCTTACCCAAATTTTAAGGGTCCAACTACCAATACAGTAGGTTCTTAGTATATATTTGGGCCACCAAAGTATAGCCTAGATTGTTACTTGGGTCCTCTGGGCTTTAGGATCCTAAACCCTGAGGGTCCATGTGCCCAAATAGTATATACATTGGCACCAAAGCACTTATATAGGGACTACTTTAAGGCCAAAGTATATCTGTTTATTTGGGCACGTGGCCCCTTAGGGAAACATAGAAGACCCTAAGCCCTAAACCCTAAACCGTTATACTGCAAAAGGCACTGCTTTCTTGAGTCGCCGTCGCTTCGTAAGATCCACTTCGGGCTTTAGGGTTGTGGGCTAAACACTACAGTAGGAGAAAACCCTAAACCATAAGCCCCCTAAGCCCTGAACCTGAAGCCCTAAACCCTAAACCCTCTTTCGGGACCTTTGGGCGTCGGAAAAAAGGAGTTTAAAACAAAACACCTAAACCCTAAACCCCTAAACCCTAAACCGCAAGCTTTGAATTCATCACAGAAATCATCATCACTGTCCAAGCTCTTTCTGTGTTATTCCCTCGGACGGCTGATTCGTTTGGTGTTCGCTCTGCTGGTTTCCGGCCTGGGTTTAGGGTTTAGGGTAAGTTGGAACATCAATATCCTCATGCCCTGAGGCCAAATTGTAGGGATCCTAGCACCAATCCTCCAAAACCCATGTTCCAACTTTCTGGGGTTCGCGGAATATATACAGGCCCCCAAGGTACCTACACAGGGACAGATGAAGGCCTAGTGTAAAACTAGAAACTATATGACCCTAAGGGTCCATGGACGGTCCATGTAACCAAATCAATATACTTTGGCCTCAAAGTAGTCCCTATATAAGTACTTCGGGGCCAATGTATATACTATTTGGGTTCATGGACCCTCAGGGTTTAGGCTTCGGGGTTTTGGATTCAGGGTTGAGGGGCCTGGTCAGAGTGACGTCGCTCAAGCCCACACACACAACGTAAGACGAAGCCTGAGCTCAGAGATCTCAATGCTCCCTGAAGCCCTGATGCCCAGTGCGAAACAATCCCCCTAGGGTCCATGTTCCCAAATCATATGTACTTCGGCCCTGAAGTAGCTACATAGGGATTTTGAAGGCCTAAGTATACTCCAAAGATGTACACACGCCCTGAACTCCCTAACTGCCTAAACCCTATACTCTAAAACTTACGCCCCAATGAAAACCCTAAACCCCAAAACCCAAGACCCTAAACTTCCTAAACCCTGAAACCTAAACCCTAATTGAACCGAAACCTCACGAGGAGCTGCAATCAAACCAGTGGTGCCGACGTCGCCTTGACGGCTGCGGTCATAAGGCGGTTGCGGCACACCTTGAGGCTTGTCTCACCCTAAGGGTCCAAAGGACCCAATAATAGGGTACTTTGGTTGCGGATAGTAGTTATTTAGGTTAATATTTGGGAAAGTACATGATTATTAGGTACTTGGACCCTTAGGGTCAGGGTTTAGGGTTCACGGTTTGAGGTTTGAGGGTTTTAAGGTTTAGCGGTTTCAGGAGGTATCCGTTTGGCTCTAAGGGTGGTGGTATATTCTTGATTTATGGGTAACGCAGGATTTATATCATGAGCCGTAGCATCCCCTTCTAGTAATCATACTAAGCCTTCCTCTGATTCTGAAAGCCCCAGACCAAGTCCTTGCAGTATCCCGACGAAAGGAGTTTTGTAAAGGAGCCTGTATAGAAAGCCTACTCTGATTATTTCGGCCCTACATGTTTGGTCTCCCAGCGCTACCCTTTGAATAGAGGTAATACTCGTAGGAAAAGCAGTAGCTTTATGAAGGGACTAGAGGAAGAGAGTATCACTACGTGGCCCTACACCCTACACGGCCCTAAACTCTAAACCTTGACACATGTTGTATTGTTATGTGGCTGCCTCGAGTCTCTAAATAAATCCTAAACCCTCAACCCCTAAACCCAAAACCCTTTAACTCTAGCTGCGAGCAGGATAAGCTTCCTCCAACCTTCAAGAGCAGTGGCGTGATCTGCGTCGGCTTCGGGCGAGGCCCTGGTTCAGGGATTTAGGGTTCAGGGGCTTTGGCTTTACGGCTTGTAGGGTTTCGGGTTGAAGGGTTTAGGGCTTAGGGTTGAAGGGTTTAGGGGTTTTGAGTCACATCAATGGGAGGTTGCCCACCCCGTGTTATAGCCCGCGGGAATTCAGAGAAATTTCACATATGTGGGACAACCATGAACCGTTAACCCTACACTCTGAGACCTAGACTAAACCCCAAACCCCTCCCCTAGCTAGGATCGCAGGTTCGGCAGGTTTTGCATCATCATGTCATGGCTCCCAGCTGTTCAATAAATGGCTCTCTCTCTCTCTCTATATATATATATACATATACATATATATACGTACATATATATATATATATATTATACATATGTGTGAACATATACAGACAGACATTATATATATATATATATAGTATCTCATATTCACTATATAGACTATATAACATAATATGAGATAAGACCATATGATATGATATACTATAACATAACATTTTTTAATGCAAGACAGTAACTTAACAAAGTTTATAGTATCCAATCAAGCATAGCATAATATATATATGTATACACACACATGCATGCACGTATGCTTGCACGTATGCATGTATGTATGCATGTATGTGCGTAAGTATGTATCTATGCATGCATGCATGCATACACAAATGCGTCAGTTCGTGCGTGTGTGAGAGGGAGAGAGAGCGACTGAGTGATTCTACATTCACATATGTGCGTACAATATATGTGTATACAAAAACTGTAGGATTACTGGCGTATATATATATATATATATATATGTGTATGTATATATACGCACACTTATTTATTTATGTATGTGTGTATGTATGTAGATATATAAATATATATATATATATATACACACACACACACACTTAATCATTTGTTTATGCAAATGCGCTTAGCTATGTGTGTCATGCAAGCTCTGAACTGCTACGAGTGCTGGCACGCATCTTTTTAACAAACAGGCTGTAATGCATGGGCTGCAACCTTCGGGGTCTAGGGCTTTGGGTGTAGGGTTTAGGGCATGTTTCCAGGTTAGCGAACTTCCAAAAGTCGTCTACGACGGTCTTCGGTACAGCCTTTGGGACATGTATTAATTTCCTTCTTGGGCAGAAGAGGTTCTTATATTATTCACCGCTTTACAGGGCCAACCTATACCTAAACCCAAACCCCTAAACCCTAAACCCCTAGACTGTAAATGAACCCTAAACCCCTAAACCTTAAACCGTAAACCCCTAACCTTTAAATAAATCCTAAACCCTAAAACCCTTAAACCCTAAATAAAGTCTACCTATAGTCTCCATTGTAGTTCCTTTTTTGGTTCAACCAATTATATATTAAGGATTTCATAAGGTATCCCCAAAAAGGAACTACAATCGAGACTATAGGTATGCACGAAGACTCTGGAGGTGTCTGGCTCATGAGCACCTATGCCACCATGTTCCCACAGAACTGCGGCTTCATCGTTTGGGTGGGCTCTCCGAACGAGGTGGGACGTGTGGCTTTACCATGGCTGTCGATGCTTAATGCGTCGGGCATTAGGGCCTTTTTATAGGAGCCTAAATCATTACATGTACTATTTTGGGGGTTCCGTATTGTAATTATAGCATGATATAACCCAAGACCCTATTCTATTTATTAAGGCCCCTAAACCCTAATCCCTAAACCCTAAACCATAACCCTAAACCCTAAACCCTGGCGTTGTTGCGGTTTAGGAGCTCAGGGTTGAGTGAGTTTAGGGACCTCAGGGTTCTCTGCGTGTTTCTGTTGAATAGGGCTTAAGTAATTACCTCTATTATTTTGGGGGTTCCTTTTTATAGTTATAGTATGATATAAACCCTATGTTAATTATTAAGGCCCCTATAGTAGGCCTTGCTTTCAGATGTGTCCTCAGGTCTACAGTACACGACACCAGATACACGTGCGTTTGAGCCTGGCCTGCCGCATGTGTGTCGCGCAAGAAGCTGCACGCAAGGGTTTAGGTTGATTTAGTGAGGTTTCCGTTTAGGGATAAGGAACATGTTTTCAGTAGTTGGGTCCTTCTCAGTTTCCCTTTCTTCTCGAGGCTCGCCCGCGGAGTCCTGCCGGATTTCTGAACACCAAGTTTCCCGAAGGCCCGCCTAAACGATGAACCCCAAACCCCAAGAAACCCTAATCTCTACTGTAAACCTTATAAACCCTAAGCCCAACCCCTAAGCCCTAACCGTAAGCCCTAAACCCTGTACCCTAAGCCCTAAACCCGAAGTCCCAAAAACCCTAAGCCCGAAGCCCCAACAACTCCCCTATCCCAGACCCGCACCGGCCACACGGCAAAACGGGACGGCAGAAAGCCCACGGAGCACGAACACAACCCTAACGACCCGAAGCCGAATGCTCTCAAGCCTCTAAACGGGTTTAGGGTCTAGGGTTCTGGTTGGGCCTCTACTTGGAGGATCATGAGACTTAGTAAGTAGGGTTATAAGTACCTTAATTGGTGGTATAAGTAACTTTAAGTATAGCTACCTCAATTATAACCGTAGTTACTGAGTCCCACGATCCTTTAAGTGACCCTAAGCCCGAAAGGTGCTATCCCTCAAGCCCCTGAGGTCTTCGATGTGACTTTCGGAATCTGGGTTCTGGCCATCCACCCCTACACGGACCTGGCAGAGCCTTGGAATTGACAGCAGATTGCTTAAAGGATCATGGGGCTTAGTAACTCAGGTTATAATTAATGTAACTATACTTATTACTTATAACCTCAATTAAGGTCCCTATAACCCTATTTACTAAGTCCCATGCTCCTCCAAGTGAACAAAATCCTTCGGCTTTGCAGTGCGTCACAGTATACCCGCAGGTCTCTGGACGGTTTAGGGCTTAGGGTTTAGGGGTTTAGGGTTTAGGGGGTTTAGCTGAAGACCGACAGGTTCGTGGCGCGTAGTAGCTGGGGCTATGCATAGGGTAGTTATAAGTACAGCTGCTTCTAGCACAATGTGGAGGCACTTATAGCCATACTGGGATATAGCTACTAAGCTGGCCGGATCCTCTAAGTCGAGATCAGTGTTCAAGGATATACGGGTTAGGAGATCAGGATGTAAGATCTTATACCTAGTCGCTAAATCATTGTTTACCCAGTACCCAACCTTTAAACTGTTTTGGGTTGTCATGCTTCATGATGAAACTACAAACATTTCTGTGGTATATCGGGGAAGTAACCCAAACTGTAGGCTCCTAAGATATCTTAGGATTGCGGGTTTAGCAATGGCGGGGGTCATGAGCTTGTGCCCTAGGGGTGCAGTTGCATAGGCTACATGCCTAGCGCTGAAGTAGCTTTGCCGGAAAACCCTTGAACTTAAAGCCCACATTATTCACTGCAAGATAACAACAACAGCCAAACATACTTGTGGTAGTCGACGACTAGGCTGAGATTTTCAATTGCATGCAACATGAAAGACCCTAAACATAGTCCCTATCTCCTGAATGCTAACAAAGGGTTTAGGTTTAGGGAAACATGCGAGCCTAAACCCTTAACCCACATAAAGCACAGAACGCCCACTTGTGATGTCGCTGCCGCAGTCTTCCCGGGCTCAGCTTGATGATGCAGCTTAGGGTTTGTCTAAGGTTCAGGCTGTAGACAAACATATCAGCTTGCAAGATGTAGAAAGAAAGAAGGTAGCTGGCGCTTCATTCTTTTCCTGCAGTCCCTTTCTTGGTTCATCCATCAAATCAGAGTTACAGAGTCGGTTGTCCAAGAGCAAGCCGAAGGGCCCCAGGAAGACGGCTTATCCACTCAGACAATGGCCTTTCTGCAGTTTAAGGTTTAGGGTTTAGGGTTTAGGGTTTAGGCTTATCCACTGCCATGCAACGCCCAAGCTGGCTTTTCCTTGACACTCTTCGACTGGCAGGTGCAGTTTGGAGCCTCGTTTCCACTGATGGTCCCGGCGGCATGAATGCCGCAGCGGTTCACGATTGCCAGACGGATCTTTGGTACCATAGAAGCCTTAATACTTTTAGGGGTTTGGGGAACCAGTATACTATCATATTGTACTATAACCAGGTTCCTAAGTAGCACCCGTTTAATCCTCTTGAATGTATGGTTCCCTTACTAAAACCGAATATCAGGAACAAAGGGTACCCTTATTAAGGGATCACTCAGGAACCCTAGATAAGCAAACCCACAACCCCAAACCATAAATAATGGGTAGTTTTCTAAACTGGCGTCCCGCTCAGGATCCTTGTCTTCAGGGTGCCGTACTTTCTTGGGGACCCCCAAAAAAGGGCCCTATTGTAGAGAACTACCCAAATGATGGTCAACCTGTACCCTAAACCCTAAACCCCAAACCCAAATGATGGTCAACCTTATCCCTAAACCCTAAACCCAAATGATGGTCAACCTAAACCCTAAACCCTAAACCCTAAACCCTAAACCCAAATGATGGTCAACTCTCAGGATGTTTGGTGGTACTTGCCGTTCGGCGGGTCGAAGTTGTGGAAGTTTAGTGTGGCGAACGAGACATGGACGGAGGAGGACAGCAGTATGTAGAGCTCCTTAAACGGTTCCTTAAAGAGTTTCCCTATATACCCTAAACCCTAAACCTTAAACCTTAAACCCTAAAGCCTAAACCCTAAAGTTTAAACTTAGTTAGTAGGCTCCTTAAAAGGGATCTTCAGGGGCTCCATAAGGGGGATATGGGGGTTTAGGAAATTCAGGGGGTAGACTTATAAGTTTTCTAAGTGAGATCCTAATTGTGGTTTTGGTATTATAAATATGCAAAATAACTACTTACTCCTGTTGAAGATACAAATCCTGCAGTACCTTAAGGACTTTCAACTATGGGAAGGATGCTGAATTCCTTATTATGGGTAATGAAGGATTTATATCATCCACCGCAGGGGCCTAAAACCCTAAACCCTAAAAGCCCTAAACACTAAACCCTAAAACCCTAAGACCCTTAAACCCTAAACAACCCCCGGACTCTCCAAGTGAGACATGGGCCGGAAAGGACGGCAGTCCGCCTTCAGTCAGCTCGAACGGCCAAGGCTGCATGGCACCAGATGGACAAGGACCGATTAAGGTTTCGGCTTCAGGGTTTAAAGAGTTTAGGGTTTGAAGGGTTTAGGGGTTTAGGGTTTAGGGTTTAGCAGTTTAGGGGTTTAGGGTTTACGGGTTTAGGGCTTAGGTTTTGCCGAAGCTTGTTTGGAAAGGTCGCTCAATCTTTCCCAGACGGAGACCTTAAACCTATGCTGTGTGGATTAGAGTGCCTGAGGAAACCTCTTCGTTTTCTCTGGCGACAATACAGCGGACCTTTGGAAGTTCCAGTTCCCTTGGCTCTTCGATGGTTTAGGGTTTGTAATAGGGGTTTAGGGTGTTCAACGATATGTTGTTTTCTTGTCTTGGGTTTCAGGGTGCCGTTTATATGCCCGCTAAGGATCCAGGTGCCCAAATAGTATATACTTTTGGCCTCAAAGGGCCGAAGAAGACTCTATGTGGGCACATGGACCCTTAGGATTCTCACTTAAACCCTAAACCCTAAATGAGCAGCCTAGGATCGCAAGCTCTTCATGGAGTCGTGTTTCGCAAGATGGTGGGCCACTGCGTCGTTGGGGCCACCATGTTTTCATCGACAGCAGCAACTAGGTACCCAAAGGGCCCTAAATTTAATACGTGTCTAGTAGAATCTATAGGGTTTCTATACTATATGAGGGACCCTAAACCCTAAACCCTAAATTTCTATACAACATGAGGGATCACTGCTATCTGATTTGGGAAAGTATCCCCATACCGGTACCTGGGACCCTTTTGGGTAGAGCTTTGACTACGTTAACTATTTCCGGTTATCGTGTACCTACCCATAGGCCCTAAAGTAGTTCCTTTTTGGGGGTTCATATATAGAATCCTATAAGGTAGTCAAACCCTAAACCCTAAACCCTAAACCCTAAACCCTAAACCCTAAACCCTAAACCCTAAACCCTAAACCCTACCAGGTAGTCCCAAAAAGGAACTACTATGGGGCCTATGGGTATTCAGATGTATTTTCGAGGCCCAGCATGAGGGCCCATGGGGCTTGGTAGTTGAGGCTAGGGGGTTTAGGGGTTTAGGGTTTAGGGTTTAGGGTTTAGGGTTAGAATTAGGATAGCCCTGCTTAGGGCACTCTTAAGGTTATATAACCCTACTCCCTAAACTCGACGATATAACCCTACTTTGCAAGTCCCTTGAGCCCTAAAGCACAACCCCTAAACCCTAAACCCTAAACCCTAAAGCCCTAAACCCTAAACCCTGAACCGCCACCCAGGCAAGCGAGTCTGGATTTATGGAGGCTTTAACTTTGAAGGGGGATACAACCAAGATGGTGAGCTTTGGCACTTCACGCAGGAAACTTCTTCATGGTTCCAGGCCGATGACGGGAGCGCTCGCGAAGCTGTATGCTCAGGAAGTGGAGATATTGATCGTGGCGACATTTTCTGGCAGTTCGGGGGTAGGTTCTCAAACGGAAGGTGGTCAAATGCAATGTGGAGCTTAGACACCAATGCTGCATTTTGGACGGAGGTCGATTCCGGTAGTTCGGCCGGAAGCCCGACAGAACGTCGATACCTTACCGGCCACCTAGATGGTCTGGGCCGCTTCTGGATCTTCGCTGGAGGGCGGGAATGCGGATCTTTGGTCCTATGACACCGTACTTGGTGGCTGGACCCATCATGACTCTGGCAGTGGGCCAAACCAGCGGCAAAGCCACTCCTCTTTCGTGGATGCAGCGGGCCAATTCTACGTCTACTCTGGTGCCTTTGCTTCAGTGCGCTTGGGGCTCTGGCGTTATCAGCCCTCCATTCTGGGACCCAAGGCCTGTGACACATCTGCTTCGAAAGTGTCCGTTATCACTGCGGTCGGGGAGCTAGATGAACCCGGCCTCGAAGTGAGCATGGACGGCCACAACATCTCAATGCAGCTTTTGCTCCCGACCCTTCCGCTTCCATCCTCCCTGGTGGGAGGTGAGAATCTAACATGGAGGATGGATATTACTGTGGCCTCGGAGAATTTGGACCCGAACTCAGCTTGCGATATATGGACGCCCTCGAATGTCACGTACAATGCTCGTCTATCTCACACTGAACTACGGCAATCATGTGCTCTCCCGGAGACGATGTATTTTAACTCGACTGATGATGCCTGGATTCAGGACCGAAGCCCGAAAAACCTTCAAACCTAAACTCTAAAGCTTAACATTAACCCTTCAATCCCTAAGCCCTATAAAGCCTAAACATTCAAACCCAAAGCCCTAAAGCCTAAACCTTCCAACCTTAAGCCCTATTAAGCCTAAACCTTCAAACCCTAAACCCCCGAGCCCCGGGATTCAGGACGGCTTCTTGGGCATCTTCCTAGTTTCAGAAGCTCTGCTCGAAACTGTTTCTGGGCCGCTCTTGAGCATGACTGGGTGTTGGGTTTAGGGTTTAGGGCTATGGAATTTCATTTAAGCTACCATAATAGGGTTCTATTGCAGGGTTTCCTTTATCATGACAGCTCAATTAAAACGTTTTAATAGCGACTTCTAAGTGTAGTAATCGTATAGCACTGTACATTCGCTGGAAGGATCCAACCCGAAACCCTACACCCAACAAGCCCTAAGCCCAATTGTCATGCTTATCCCCGCAACCGTAAAACCAATAAACCCCAAGCCCAGTGTGATTAGAGCCCGAATGCTTAGTAATGCTGTCCCGTATGGTTCCTTACCAGGACTACAGTACTGCAGTATACAACAAAGACGCCCCCAAGCCCTGTTCCAATTGTTAAGGCTCCCATTTGGAACCCGAAGGCCCCTCAAGGAAACACCCTATGCCCTCAGGGTTTAGGGTTTAGGGTTTAGGGTTTAAGCCTTAATCCCTAAACATCCAATCCCTAGACCCAAAATAAACCGTGGGCCCTAAACCCTGAATCTCTAATTAATTGTAAACCCCTAAACCGCGAGCCCAGGTGGTCTTGGGTGCTTTTAAGCTTTCGAAGATCGTGATCGACTCGGTCGCCCCTTGTTCTTACTGCCATTACGGTTTAGGGTTTAGGGTTTTTGGGTTCGAGTTCATGGTTTTTTCGGGTTGGGGCACACCGGAGGTTTCCCCGAAGGGTTCTGTAAAGGTCTGGTGGTTATGCTATATGATTCAGTTTCTTTGCATGTCTTAGTCAGGCGAGGATGTGGGTCATACCCTTACGGATGGCCTTTGCCACCAAGCCTTCCAGCCTACCGGAAGACATGTTCGTGTTGAAGCAATGGAATGGGAAGTGCGTTCGCGCGGAATCTGGAAGCACGAACCCCGGAAATGGTGATCGTCTCGTGTTCTCCGACTCGTGCAACACGTCAACCGCTCTGCTTTTCAAGAAGGTGTACTTTGAGAGTGGCAGTAACTACTTCAACCTCCAGCTCCAGAATGGCAGATGCATCTATCCCCAAGGGGGCTCGGCTTCCATGACGTATAATCACCCGCTGGTGTTTTGGGACTGGTGTGGAAATGACGACAAGACATTATTCACCTTCATCGCCGAGGGGGGCGACTTCGTTTGGAAGCACAAGGAGAGGGGCAACATGTGTGTGCATCCCTACCTCGGCACTCTTCCTGTAGACGGCCAGTACTTGGTCCTTTTTCCTGACTGCCGGCCGGCTACCAAGCTCTTCTTCACGGAAGTAAATCCTCTTACGGACTCCTCCACGGTGAGGTGATCGGCAGCAGAGCCATGCCATGTGGTAACGCACCGGGCGCACAATGGGAACGATGCAATATGGAGCAGACATCACTGCGAAGCTGCGTGGCTTTCGTTATGGGATATAGCAAGGCCATGTCGAATGAGTCGAAGTTTATCAGCTCCTTGTAACCTAGTTGAAGACCAGGATTTTGTTTTGTGCAAAGCTTGACAAGAAGATAATTTTACGTCAGTCAAGCCTCGGGATCCGGCACCAGAAGACATGTTGGGCGGATCCTAGTGCTGGCAGTCACCAAAAAGTGGCACGCATCGCACCTGATATTTCGGCCTGAACATTAAATTATACTCCTTAGGGCTGAATGTATAATATATAGCTACATGAAGTTATATTGCAACATGCCCCAAGAGCACATTCGAACCTTTAAGGCCCCTTCAGGTGAAGTTTCTGCGGCTTGATCCACAGACTGTGTAGTAGCAAATGTCTTTCATATTGACATGAGAAGCTAGATGACCAGTGATGACACCTAAACCGTAAATGCCCTAAACCCTAAACCCTAAGCCATATAAGCCTTGCACCCTAAACACTACACCCTGTACCCTAAACCCTAAACCCAAACAGCGAATGACATGAAGTTTAGAAGACGGCGCACTTTCTTGTACGGGTGCTTCGACGACTTCCAGAATCCCCTCTAAGGGTCACTGTAGGAATTCCATAAGGGCTTTAGGGTTTAGGGTTTAAGGTTTAGGGTTTAGGGTTTAGGGTGTAAGTGTCTATGTACTTTGTATACTGTATACTTTGTTTGTAAGGTGGTTCCTTCATAGGAACTTCAGGGCCATTGTGCACACTGCTGTTGATGATATAAACCATGCATTACTTTAAGGACCCTAACATATGGGGATTACGGTCTATTCCTTCTTCTGGGTAATGTAGGATTTATAGCATCAACCGTATTGGGGCACATGAACCCTCAGGGACTACTTTTGTCGGCACAGCGCTGCTTTCCTTCCTGTTTACATCTGCCAGACCCGGGTCTTGAAAGCAGAACAGTTACCTACAGCCCGAAACCCGTAAACTTACGAAACCCTAAACCCAAAACCCTAAACCCTAAACCCTAAACCCTAAACCCTAAACCCTAAACCCTAAACCCTAAACCCTAAACCCAAACCCTAAGCCCAAACCCTAAACCCTAAACCCTAAACCTCC
>CAJNDV010031800.1:299-25256 GCA_905221635.1 Symbiodinium sp. CCMP2456 | reverse complement strand
AACCCTAAACCCTAAACCTCCTACACGCTCACCCTAAGCCCTGAACCAAGGCTGCAACCCCTTCGCCCTTCACCCCTCAAGAATGCTCGGACCTACAACCTAGTCTCCTAAGCCGATGCTGCGTTCCCAAAGACTTCAATATCCCTTAATTAAGGAATATACCTTAAATTATACTAAAGGAATATACCTTTAATTTTACTAGGATCCTTAATATGATTTAAGGTATATTCCTTAATTAAGGGATATTGGAGTCCCTGGGTTAAGGCAAGTACGACGAGCGTCAGCTCCGATCGCCGCCAGCAGGCTCAACGAAGTTTAGGGTTTAGGGTTTAGGGACCCTAACCCTACAGGTCCATGTGCCCACATAGTACCCTAAGGGTCCATGTACCCAAAGTAATATACTTTGGGCTTAAAGTAGTCCCTATAGAAGTACTTTGGGGCCAATGTATATACTATTGGGGTACATGGACCCTCAGGGGTACATAATTTGGCCTTAAAGTCCCCCCGCATAGGGATTACTTCAAGACCTATACTCTTTTTGAGCACAGGGGCTCTTCGTGTAAGGGTCCAACAACGTCAAACTGACATTCTATGCGGATTATTGATGCATAGCTGCACGCATGACCGCTATCCTTAGCCCAACTGCCCCAATGACTGACTGGGTGCTTTGACGCCTGACGGCTTAAGGTTTGCTTGGAATGTGCGGGTTTAGGGTTTAGTAGTTGTGAGTATCAGGTAAACCCTAAACCCTAAGCCCTAAGCCCTTAAACCTAGGTGAGACAACAAAGCAAGTCTCTCTGGACCCGAACCGCGCCGGGCTGTTCACGCGCCAGCGAAGGAACATCTAAGGGCATGGGGGTATCGATGATTCATCTGGATGGCTGGTCAGTTCTAAGATGTACCACCCCCCCAAAATCTTACTGTACTTATCTAAGCCTTGAGCCAGTAGTGGCCAGTATGTAAGTATTTCAAGGGTGCTTCTGAGGCTTTGCATCGATTGAAAGCTGATGTTCTGTCAGTTTGCAGATCATTGGCAGGACTGCCAAATCCCAGGAAGTAGAGGTCGCCAGGGGCTGAATGGTGAGGTTCTCGTATCCCGGACAAAAATGCATTCTATAGAAGCCTAGATAACTACCAATATTTTCTTTCGGGTTCTTATCAAAACCATACTATGAAGGTGCCCAAAACCCAGTTATCAAGGCCCCTACATTAGGAAATCGGGGCCCAGAAGCTCCCAGGCCGCCCGCATTCAGGAGGGTTCAGGGTTTAGGGTTTAGGGTTCAGGGTTTAGGGTTTAGGGCTTTTAGGGTCCTTCTGCCCATACCGTAGATAGATTGACCAATTTGGGCTTCCTACGTCTGGTATTTACTTTGTGGCCCACGTAAATCAATCACGCATTCAACAATCAATCAGTCAGGCTCTCAATCAATCATCCAACCAACCTACACCTACCTATCTACCTATCGATCTATCTATCTAATCTATCTATCTGTCTACCTATTTGTCTATCTATCTGCCTATCTATCTAGCTAGCTATCTATCTATCCGTCCATTTGTGTGTCTATCTATCTGTCTGTCTGGCTATCGATTCATCTATCTATCTATCTATCTATCTATCTATCCATCCATCGAACTATCTATATGGATAGAGGACATGTATACATACATGTATACATATTGTTAGTATCGTTCAAGAGAAAAAGCAGACATAACAGTTTAACAATGTGAGCGTGTACAGCTCACTAGGCAGGTCAGTTTTCTGTTCTTCCCCACATAGTTCCAGTAAGTCCTACCGCAAAAATTTTCGTCCGGGCCTCCAGTTCCCATGTGGTAAAGTCGTGTATACCTTGGTTTTTCAACCCTAAACCCTGCACACCAAAGCTTGAAACCCTGAAGTTTGCCCTAATGCACTACACTGTGGCACCAAACCCTGAACCCCTATAAACCCCACACCCTAAGCCCCAATGTATCTACTTTGACTTCAAAACCTCAACCATGTGCCCCGAACCGACCTTTTCCGGATTCCTTTAGGGCTTCGGGTTTAGGGATACCTCGGCGCATCTTGGAGGTGCCGTGTGATGCGGATGCCCTTTGCTACAGCTCCGAGATGATCAAATGGACAGGACGCCGGCCCGAAAGAAGCCCTAAACAGGTTTAGGTTTCAGGGTTTAGGGTTCAGGGTTTTAGGGTTTAGGGTTCAGGGTTTAGGGTTTTGGGTTTAGGGGGAGGTTGCTTTTTTTGTTTCCAGTAGGGTTTGGGGCTTCGGGGTTTAAGAGTCGGGGGCTGAGGAACTGAATGGTGTTAACATCTAGTTCAGAGACCAAAGCACCGACAGCAATTCTTCTTTTGGTCATGGCCTGCATTGATGTGGGTGGTTGTCAAAATTATGGTCCCTTTTGGGGTACCCTAAATAATAGGTGCCGTAGTATAATAAGGACCCAAAAAGGGACCATACTTTTGACAACCACCCATGTATTTATTTACTTCAGAAATGAGTTCCATCTTAAGACTGGGAAAGCTTCTGCATACCTTAACCTACCATAACCCACTTTTTTGTAGGTTCATATTATAAACCCTAATATGGGATTTATAGGGACCCTACAAAAAAGTAGGTTCTGGTAGGTTAAGGTAGCCTTTCTCTGGCTTTGCCTACATCCTTATTCCTGGTTGGTTCCTTATACCAGTTTTAGCAGGGTATGTCTAAAACCAGTGCTTCCTACCAACAACCTCCCTGTTCCACATCTCTCGACGTCCAGGGAGAACACAGCAAAGCGCAATAACCCTAAATCCTAAACCCTACCCCTAAACCCTAAACAGTTCTATAGCACACCACACTCCACCGGACCCAGGATTTGGGCGCCTGGGTTTCGGATAGCACTTAAGAGGTTAGTACTTCGGTTGATGGACAAAATCCTGCATGACCTTATATACCTAAACTATGGGATTTATGGTACTATACTATATTTGAGTCATGCAGAATTTTGTCCATCAACAGTTAGGACACTATACGATTATCCCGTGCTTGCATCCTTCCTACCGTCTCCATTGTAGTTCCTCTTTGGAGTTACCTTATGGGATGCTAATATATAGTTGGTCAAACCAAAAAACAAGCTGCAATGGAGACTATAGGTTGGGTTGACTTGATATTGTTTGAGATTTCCGCGAGCTTTAAGCAAGGGGGTGAATCCTTAACAGGCGATCTGGGGTTCAGGGCTTTTGGTTTTGATCACGCCTTCTTCTCCCGTACAAAACCAAAACCCCGAAAGTTTAGGATTCTGGTAAACTCGTACAAGACCAAAAGCCCGAAAGTTTAGGATGTTGGTAAACTCGTACAAAACCAAAAACCCAAAAGTTTAGGATGTTGGTAGATTAGGATAAGGAAGCTGTGATCACGATGAACTACGAGGCACCATGCGCCAACCCTAAACCGTGAACCGTACTACGTAACTACCCGCGTAGACCTTCTTCATTTTAGGACTTGGATTGCTGGGATTTTCGCTAACGTAGACGCACCAGCCCTTAATCCTAGATACAACAGCAATATATGGTTCGGGCCTTCGCAACTGGGGTTTTGAGTTATTGGAGCCAGAAGTAGACTGACCTTGTTTCGTTTGTTCGCTCCCTCCGAAAATTACCACTACCACTCAAACTGGAGCCCGCATGCTGGTCAATGCTGGTTGACCTAGATCCCGGGAACTTATCATTGATCGAGGTCCGGACATTACCGATGCTTCTCGCAGCTCGATCTTGCCCGAGGGTGCCAGCAAGATGGTGGTTGTTTAGGATGGCCTGATAATGCGAAGGTTTGGTTGTTTTGGGAAGCATTTTGCCAAGTTTGCGACGTCCCACATCAGAACCCTGGCAAGTGAATCACACATTGGAAGATTGCTCGATTCACGAGAGACGCTCTAAGTAGCATAGCCACAAACATAGCAACTGGAATAGCCAAGTTTACACATCTTAATCTTCTCGCCCTTTCATTGAACACCCCTCTAACAATAAAAACACATTGGGCCCAATCCTCCCGAAATCATCCCTGCAATTTAAAGCCTATTCTGAATTAGGGGGAGAGTTTCGCGTTTCCAAAGACGTCTAGAGCACAGCAAGAGCATCAGCAAGAGCAGGAGCAAAAGCGGGAGCAACAGCAAGAGCAGGAGCAGGGGCAAGAGACGCAGCAGAAGCAGGAGCAAAAGCCAGCGTGGGAGCAAGAGCCAGAGCAGGAGCAAGAGCACGTCCCCTCAAAAGTGGCAGTAGAGATAAAAATACCCCCCCTAACAATAAAAAAACACTTTCCGAGTATCTATTGGAGGGGCCAGGCCCCGTAGACCGCACGTGTTGTGAAAACAAGACGACCGGACCTCCCATGATTCCACGCGTCCTCAATTTCAGGTAATGCGATGGCTGCTTGTGTCGGTGCAAAGCCGGATGCCATGATCAACCTGAACACCGGCATGATCAGTTCCTCGACTCACAAATCTGCATGGTAAACATAACTTGGAGAACCCCAAACTTTTCGGTGAAGAGGATACAAGCATTTGCTTTGTCATAGTTGGGTAACATTTTACATTTTTAAAGGTACTTAAACCCAATAAGGAATACAAATTTAAATTTTTAATACTACCCCAACCATGAACTAGTTTGTGGTTTGGAAGTTACCATTCCAGCCAGTCGTTTTGTCAATACTGTGTCTCCCAGTCGAAGTTGCGTGAAGATGTAGGACATAGTATGCCAGCTACATACAGTTGATGTAACAGTTAGCCCCTCCGGAACAGTGCAAGGACATACGTGTGAGTCGGTGCAACAAGATGTGTACCTGCATACATACACACCACATAATACACACATACATGCGTACCTATGCACCACAAGTATCTCTGCTTATAATACATGTATAATATAAAACGTCGTATAAATACATAATGTATATAATGTATATATATATACACATGTAGTATTTACATGTTCATACATACATATGTATGTGTGTGCGCATGTATGTACGTATGTATGTATGTATGCATGCATGTATTTCTCTGTTTGTAGTTTTGCCAGGCTTTCGAAGCACACATGCCCAGAACTGTACAACTAGCCAGCTTTGCGTATTTGAGGTCTGGCCAGCTGTTTCCGGTTGCCACTTTGGCTGTGGTGCCTCCTTCTAAGATATGCATCGTGCATCTTTTCCTGGAGTACCAAATGATCATGGATGCCTGAACCAGTAGCAATAATTACTATTCCTTGGGGTTCCTTGTTACAAAAAGGCCAGACTATGCCCCCAAAAACCGTAATTGTGCTTGGTATGGCCCCTCTATAAGGTGGTTTTGGATGCTGAACATAGCCGTGCAGACCTGGGTCGCGCAGGTATCTCATAATCCCTTACCCTCAAAGGACTCATATCTTAAGGCTTTTGGGCCCAAGGACCCTATTATAGAAGGCTTTTGGGCTATTTTGATGCTAAGGGTATTAGTCTCTGCATGGGAAGCTGCAGCGGCTTATAATGGCCCGGTCTTTGAGATGTTAGGGTGATTGCCCGAAACCGCACATTCCGGGATTTAGGATATTATAAGTGATGTACGAGACTGCATCATTACCACTATCATTCCTTGGGGTCTCTTGTTACATTCATAGTATGATATACCCAGCAAAAACCGTGTTCCCTCTTTTACGACCCTCATAAATTGAATCTCACAAGCCACGTATATTACCCGGAGGGTGCATGAAGACTACCATTATGAAACCAGGTCCCTAAAGACCATGTTTGTTATGATTTCGGGTGGTTAGTTCCATAATAGTTGTATATATATGGGCCTCCGGTGTAACGATGCAGGATCCACGTACAAGTTGATGTGGTACTCCAGTGCTTGTCAAGCCCCTGAGTTCCTGTGTCTCAAAGGCGCTTATAGTAGAAGCCCAAAAGTTGGAAGCCCAATCGCCTCAATCCCTAAGAGTAAGGTATAGGGAATCCCAGAACTATTTGTCCTTAATGCGGTTTCTGACCTTTTAGGGCTTACTATAGATCTGGAAAGGTGGAGGTTTAGGGTTTAGGGTGTAAGGTTGAAGGAGAAATTCAGGCTTAGGGTGCAGGGTTCAGGGCTTTGGGTGCAGTGTAGGGCTCAGGGCTTAGAGTGTAGGGTGTAGAGTCAAGTTTAGAGTTTAGAGAGGTTGAAAGGGTCTTTGTCAGGATCGAGCAAAGAACTGCGATAAACCCTAAACCCCTAAACCCCTAAACCTCTAAGCCCTAAGCCCTAAACCCTAAACCCTACGCCCCTAAACCTTAAACCTGGACCCTGAATCCTCCACTTCCAAACCTCAGACCCTAAACCTTACATCCTTACAATCCTCATCCCGAAACCCTAAACCGTAAGGGACTATGCCCTGTGCTTAAAGTAGTCCCTATGTAAGGGACTTTTCGGCCAAAGTGTATACTGTTTGGTTACCTGGACCCTTAAACTCTAAACCCTAAACCCTTATGGTACCCTCATAGAACCCTTAAAGAGTCCCTTTAAAGGAACCCGTAAAGGTACGTTATACTATTTGGGTACCTGGACCTTTAAACCCTTAACATGTGACCGGAACTTTCGGGCCGTGAGACTGCCTACACGCCTGGCTTAAACGTGCAGGGGCAAGGGCCAGGATTTTCAAGCTCCAGCGTTCCCCTGCGGAAGGGTTTAGGATTTGGTGTTCAAGTTTTAGGCCTATAGAGATTTAGGATTCGGATGTCAGGATTTCAGGATGCAGGCGTGTGCAATGTGCATTTCAGGGTTTCGTGACAAGGGCGGATCCTGCAAGACCATCCTTATCGACCAATGAGACTCCATCAGTCATGGGTTTAGGGTTTAGGGTTTTGGGTTTTGGGTTTTGGGTTTAGGGTTTAGAGTTTAGGGTTTAGGAGTTCCTCATGGATGCTGGGGAACGTGATTTCGCTGTAGGGCCTCTACGAGACATGATTCTGACCTTCTTACCGCACCCGGCGATGGCTTCTTGTGGCACATGCTGGCAACATCGAGTTCATTAGGGCATCGAGCCCCTACGCCATATCTCGCGTGTTGCCCAGTTGATGTTAGCCAGTCGCGTTTGGTTTTCGAAGCTTTCGTAAGGGCTTGTTATATTTGTTCCGGCCCATATGGCCCCCTAAACCCAAAACCCTAAACCCTATATCCTAAACCCTGAACCCTATATCCACGACTAACAGTTGTTGTGGGTATGCACAGTTTCTGCTCGCAGCTCCGCCCTCTCTGACTTAAACTTGACCATGCTACCCTAACCCTAAACCCTATAAACCCTAAACCCTGAACACTGAACCCCAAACCCTAAACCCTAAACTCTAAACCTGAAACTGCCTGGAAGGCTGTCGCATAGAGGTGCCTCAACTCGTGTGGCTAGCGATGGCTTCCACACGACTGTAGAACCTTATCTTAAGGGACAATAGGAGGGACCCCTATATACCCCTTATATAGTCTCATAAAGCCACTATATAACCCCAAGGGTCCCTTTTAAGGGTCCCTCCTTCAGTCCCTTGACTATCTCCAGTAGCTCTTGGTGTCGACCCAATCCTCCTCTTGCCTTCGACCTTCCCAGAGAACCCAATAACCCTTTAATTAGGGAATATACCATAATATTAATTCATGCCCCTATAACTTACGGCATATTCCTGAATCAAGGGGTATTGGGTTCTCTGGGTTCCTGGACCCTAGCATGTAGAGCTTTTTGTTGGTGACCTTCGCTTCGAAAAGTTAGGGTCCTAACCATGAAATAGGGTGTGCAGTACGCGTTACTACATGCTATCAATGCGACAGCACGTTGACGCCAATGAGAGAAGATAAGAGCACCGAACATACCAGCAAGGTGCGGGTTGGGTTAGCGGACAGGCATTTCCCTCAAAGAGGGCAAAGGCTGTGTTTAAGGTGCCAAAAATTAGGACGTTTTCTCGCTGCAGAGGCTCCTGTCTTTCCTTGCACCCCGCCTGTAGAAAAGCTAGCATTGCATCCGGGCCCCCACCCCCCCCGCGCTCGGCCCGATGCAACGTTTCTCTGAGAGCTTGTAGATGTATTTGCAGTGCTTGTGGCTGTTCATATTTAGTTAGCAATCTCCCGTCAACAACTCCATCTTGCAATCCTGTCGCTCCGCTATTTCGATTTCACGGGCTGGCAGCTCTACGTCCGAATGTCAAAACCGGTTGTGATGCTCTTTTGTTGCTGTCATATTGTACAGGCGTATAAGCTCCTTGCAGGCTTCGCATCGCGGCATGCCATGTGGCCCAACTTGAAGGAGTCAGCACTGCACGAGCCATTCCTTGAGATTACATTATTTTAGCTTGCCTGCTTCCCTCTCTCTCCATATATCCTTCCCTTTCTTGGTGCATATGTAAGTATGTATGTATGTATGTATGTATGTATGTATGTATGTATGTATGTACGTATGTACACTATGTATGTATATATGTATGCATACATGCATGTATGTATGTACGTATGTAATGTAATGTCATGTAATGTACGTATGTATGTGTGTATGCATGTATGTACGTATATGTGTATGCATGTATGCATGAATGTATGTATGCATGTATGCATGTATGCATGTATGCATGTATGCATGTATGCATGTATGCACGTATGCATGCATGCATGTATGCATGTATGCATGTATGCATGTATGCATGCATGCATGTATCTATGCATGCATGCATGCATGCATGTATGTATGTATGTCTGTATGCGAGTACGTATGTATGCATGTATGCACGTACGCATGTATGCATGTATGCATGCATGCATGCATGCATGCATGCATGCATGTATGTATGTGTGCCTGCATGCAAGGATGTATGTATGTTTGTATGTATGTGTGTATGTATGATCTTTGTGTATGTGTCGCCCTCTGTGAATGTAGGTATGCGTGCAGGTCGGTAGGTATGTAGGTAGGTCGGTCGGTAGGTAGGTGAGCAGGTAGGCAGGCAGGCAGGTCTGCGTGTAAGCAGGGATGGATGGTTGGATGGATGCATGGTGGATGGATGGATGGACGGACGGACGGACGGACGGATGGAATGATGGATGGATGGATGGATGGATGGATGCGCAGATTCATGGATGCATGGATGGATGGATGGATGGATGGATGGATGGATGGATGGATGGATATATTGTATTGGTGAACTGATGTGTGTATGTATGCGATGTAAGTGTTTAAATGTGTGTATGTATGTATGCAATGGTGTAATGTAATATGTAAACTAATGTACTGTATGTAAGTATGTAAGTGAGTAAGTGAGTAAGTATGTATGTATGTAAGTACGTAAGTTAGCAAGCGAGCAAAGATGTATGTATGCATGTATAGTAATGTATGGTAATATCATGTAATGGAATGTAATGTAACTCAATTAAATTCGCAATGTAATGTCATGTAATGTGATGTGGTGGAATGTAAGCAAGTAAGTAAGCGAGTAAGTAAGTATGTAGGTATGTATGTAAGCAAGCATGCATGCATGCATGTATGTATGTATGTATGTATGTACGTACCGTAATGTAATACAATGCGTTTTGATGCATCGTGATGTAATGTACAGTGAAGTATCGTACCGTAATGCTTCGTCATGTAACGCATGTATGCATGCATGCACATGCATGCATCCAGGCA
Source organism: Symbiodinium sp. CCMP2456 (assembly GCA_905221635.1). Taxonomy (NCBI): domain Eukaryota; class Dinophyceae; order Suessiales; family Symbiodiniaceae; genus Symbiodinium; species Symbiodinium sp. CCMP2456. The sequence goes on along the minus strand of CAJNDV010031800.1, from coordinate 15,623 downwards.
AGTATGTGTGCAACTATGTAGGTATTTAGGCATGTGCGTCTGTATGTAGGTATCTATGCATGTATGTATGTATGCATGTATGTATGTACCTTTGTACGGATATGTATATGTGTGTGTACATGTGCGTATGCAATGTGGCAGGCCTTTAAATGTGTTAGTCGGGCGCGCTGAGCAGAATCTTGCAAGACCTAACTAAGCTGTAAACACCTGGCCCTAAACCCCGCAACGCTATTAGTCACTCGCAAACCTTAATTAAGCCCTAAACCCATAAATCCTCACCCTAAAGCCTAAAGGCCTTAAACCCGATGTATACCCTCCCGGTGAATCCCTAAACCCATAAATCCTAACCCTAAAGCCTAAACCCTAAACCCTAAACCCTAAACCCTAAACCCCGATGGAGCCCCTCAAGTGGAGCCTCGGAAGGTACACCGCCCGGTTCTCCAAGGATGCCCACAGTTCCCTCATATGCGCAGGCATGGTGATGGTGTGCTTGCGAAGCCTGAAATAGGCATAGGGTTTAGGGTTTAGGGTCCGAGCAAGGGTTTAGGGTTTAGGATTTAGGCTTCAGGATTTAGGGTTTAGGGTTTAGGGTCCGATATAGGGAACAGGGTTTAGGATTTAGGCTCAGGGTTTAGGATTTAGGGTTTAGGGTCCGAAATAGGGTTTAGGATTTAGGCTTCAGGGTTGAGGGTTTAGGACCTCATCCTCCATGAAATTCTTCCCAGTGACACTAAAACCCCCCCCCCCTCCTCCCTGTAAAATTATTGGAGCTAGGTCATAGGGTCTGGGCGAAACGCATCTAGAATGAGGGATCCAGCTTTTTCATGGCGCACCTCTCAGTGTTTCTTTGTAAACTCCGCATTCATGGTCCTTTAGATTCGCATTTCTTGATTACATTAGCTGCATGAAGAAGCTAGTGAAGTCATGAGTAGTTAGTTGGCTCGTTCCCCGAAGCACGCCTCACTTAGAAGTTTAGTTCGTGAGATGACAGCAGTATTAATCATTAGGTAGTTTTTGTATGATTCGGGGTAAAGAGGTTAAGCAACTAACGAAGCCAAGAAATGCTAGCTGCGACAAAAAGCCGGTGAATGTCTTAATCCGAACGGTCCCGAAAGAATAATGCTAGCGGGCCCTTTAGTATTTCGCTAAACCCTAAACCCTAAACCGTAAAGATGTAAAGCTCCCGGAGCCCTAAAGCGCGTAAACCCTAATCGAAGCGATGAGGGTTGCGGGGCCTTCCGGGATGAGCGCTCTAACTCCGTAACCCCTTCATAAAAGTTCGAAACCCCTCAGCCAACCCTTATCCCCAAACGGCTTCGGGTTTAGGGTTTAGGGTTTAGGGTTTAGGGTTTAGGGTTTAAGGTGTAGTGGTCCCCTAGACCCGAAGCTAAATTACTAAACCTAAACCCTGAGTAGGCAGCATGAAAGAGGAGAGAAGAAAGCAGAACAGAGAAGCAGGGAGAGCGAAACAAGCGCGAGAGAGCGAGAGAGGGCCACACAGGAAGCGAGTTTAGGGTTTAGGGTTTGTTTTCGCAGTCCCTTCCATATTGAGCCAGGTGGGTCTTTCGCCAGTGCTGAAGACGGTGGCGAGGCAAAAGTATTCCACTATGGAGGACCTTTTGGGTGAAGGTGCTGCGCAAAGGGGGCTCCTAAACCCTAAGCCCTAAACCCTAAAAGCCCTAAACCCTGAGCCCTAAAAACCCTAAAAACCCTAAACACCCTAAACCCCAAACCTTAAAAACCCTAAACCGTAGAGGGCTTTCGAATTCAGGGCGTTCGAGCTTTATGGTGAACCCCTGCGTTTCAGAACATGGACTAGGGATGATTTGGTGAGGGTTTAGGGTTTAGGGGGATTCAATTCCTTTTTCTGTACCTTCAGGGTACGAGGACAATGATGTTCCAACTTTCTGGCGTCTACTTACTGTAGGGTGTGGGATTCATGGCCCTAAACCCTAAACCCTAAACCCTAAACCCTAAACCCTAAACCCTAAACCCCAAACCCTAAGCTGGGGACTCGCCAAGTTCATTTTAGAGCTTTGTCTAAATACCAGCACCGTCTGAAAGAAGCGAAGTGAGCTTAGGTACTTTGAGGAATTTGTTGAATAGGGTTCTACGTTGATTTGTAGGGGAATCCATACAGGCCGAGCCAGAAGCTCAGGCGGAAACTCGTAAAAAGCCATATCCGGAAATCAGTCGAAAACCCTTAGACCCTAAACACAAAACCCTAAACCCGAAACCCTTAAACTCTAAACACAAACCCTAAACCCGAAACCCGAAACCACATCGCCCCGACAGCACAGGAAGCCTGAGAAGTCAAATCGTAGGAAACCACGGAAGCAATTGATTTGGGGTATGTTATACTATAACTATAATGGGGTTTACAAGGAACCCACCCCAAAACCCTTTTCCAATTATTAAGGCCTCTATATACCCAGCTTAACCCTAGGGCTCCAGCTACAGTACCTGTATAGGGGCGGAGGGTTTAGGGGTTTAGGGTTCAGGGAGTAGATTACTAGCCGCAGATTATGAAGCCAAGTAGCCCCTTGTTTAGGTAGCTGAGCCTAGGACTTGTATCGGTAGTGTATACTTGTTTAGGGTTTAGGGTTGAGGGTTGAAGGTTTAGGGTTTAAAGTTGAGGGTTTGGGTAGTTCCAGACGAGCATTCCGATCGTTAGATCGTCTTCGGTCAGAAGATCGTCAAGAGTTGTGCATTCCACCGTTGAGACTGCTTGAGTAAATGCTGTCATACCCTAAGCCCTAAAACCTAAATCCTCAACCCTGAACCGCTGCTATTATGTCGACCCTAAACCCTAAACCCTAAATCCTAAACCCTGAACCCTAAACCGTCGTTGCTTTTATGTCGTGGGGTTAACAAGGAGAATTCGACGGCCATCTCAAAGCCTCGAAGTGTTTAGGGTTTGGGGTTTGGGGTTTGGGGTTTAGGGTTTAGGGTTTAGGGTTTAGGGTTTAGGGTTTAGGGTTTAGGGTTTAGGGTCGTCAGTCCGCCTCTTCAGTAGCAGTCCGCCCGTAGGGACGTAGAAGGCCCGCAAGTTGTGTTGGTTTAGGAAAGGTCGGAATTGACTACCTGAGAAACATAAGTCCATAGACCCTAAACCTTACCGTAAGTGTCAGCATTATACCCCTGAACTCTGAACACCTACATCCGAAAATCTTTAATGCCCTAATATAGCCTTAAACCCCACACCCTACCCTAGACCCTAAACCCCACACCCTAAACCCTAAACCCTAAACCCTAAACCCCACACCCTACCTTTTTAAGTCCTTAACCCTAGCCCCGCCAGATCCTCAGGAGCTGCCCCACACGCTCCGAACAAGTGCTTGGGCACCGTTGCTCCGCAGCCGCAAGGGTTTCGGTTTGGGGTATAGGGTTTGGGGTTTTGGGGTTTTAGGGTTTTGGGGTTTAGGGTTTGGAGTTTGGGGTTTAGTGTTCGGGGTTGAAGGTTTAGTGTTTAGGGTTTGGTTGAGTGTCCTGGCGCTTTATTATTTATGGGCTGCTTTAAGAGGCATCGTCCAGGTTTCCATAGAAGGTACTTGCGCTTCTGAAACTCTCATACAGTCGAAGCAGGGTCTCAAGCTTTTAAGGTTTAGGAAGGTTTAGGGTTTTAGAGTTTAGGACATAGGTAGGGTTTGGGGTTAACAAGAAGACCATGCTTGTATCAAGAACTATCAAGAACTCAACCAGATACCAGGGCTGATCAAGCATCTACATTGTTCAAGGCGAAGAAAATCGTGGGAAGCCACCCCGAAACCCTAACCCCGCTAAACTCCACGCTCTGCTAACAGCCTTAGACCTACAACCCTAAACCTTCAACATCCTGAGGTACATAGCTGCTTTCGGAGGGTTTGGGTTAGGATTGTAATCGTTTAGGCGGGGTAGGCCGGGGTTCAAGATTTAGGGGTTTAGGTTTCGGATTTAAGGTTTAAGTTTAGGGTTTGGAATTTAAAGGTTGAGGGTTTAGGTTTAGAGTTGAGGGTTTAAGGTTTAGAGTTTAGGGTCTAAGGTTTAGGGTTTAGGGTTTCGGGTTTTAGCGTGGCTGAGGTGTTCTGGTGCAGAAGCCGGGGTCAAGGTCCCTTTTAGGGCTCCTCCCAAAGGGATTTCTATATTAGGGCTTAGGGTTTAGGGCTTAGGGTGTCTATAGTTAGGGTTGCCGTAAAGGGATCTGTAAAGGTTTTTTATGGGGTCAGTCTTGTTGATTGCTGAGTTGTTCTGGTAAGAGAGCCCTGCAACCACAAAACAGAAGGCACGAGTTCCAATCCCGGAACCCTGAAACCCTGTACAACTTCAGAACCCCGAGATAACCCTTACCCCGAATTCACGAGAGCCAGAAGTAGAGCAGAGTGGGGTCTTTAGATATCATAAAGTGTTATATCAAGTTTTTTATTTCATAACATTACACTACATTATAACATATTACATTAGATGACTATATTATATTACATCATATTATGTTAAGTCATGTTATGTTATATTATAACATACCATATCGTTTATACGATGTCATGTTATACTACATCATATTATATGGCATTGTGTTAGACTATATTATATTATACTACGTTATATTATATTATGCTATATTTTATCATATTATGTTAGGTTATACCATCTTATATAGTACTATACTGTGTCAGGTTAGATAAGATTTTCTCACATCATATCAATATTTGCTTACATATGTTGTTTTCGTGCTGTTATGTTGTTTGTACTTTCATCATATGACATTCGATGCTGTTTGGTTCCATTCTATTCTGCTCTTTTAAGACTATACACTCCATTTGGTAAGGTTGTTTGATAAATTCAACTGCACTTCAACTATATTACATATGTACATGGTTATATGTATACTTATTCCTTTTTATGCAATTGTCTTGAGCAGAAGCCATCGATGTTTTCAGGATTTAGGATTTCGGGTTTAGGGCTGAGGGGCTGCAAGGAGCGATCTGGTCCCACGACTGCGTGCTCTCAAGCTCTACCACCAGGATAATCGTTGCTTATGTTTTGTGCTGTCCCTGGGCCCTGGCATAAGCAGACACTTGGAAGAAAAGGACTGAGTGGCTTATGGTCCGACAAATGTCGTGGGCTCAGGTTTTTAGGGTTTAGAGTCGCGTCTGGGTCATCAACGCCTCAACCCCCGCTCTCCGTGCAAAGTGGCATGTCTGCAAGATGCGCTGGATCCGACCCAATGGTCTACAGTAGCTGGCAAGGTCCAGACATCCGGCAGCTGTCTAGACCTAAACCCTACACCCTAAACCCAGTATTTAATAACTGAAACTCACGTCCCGAACCGCTTGCTCCTCCAGTGAAACGTTTAAATTCCACGCCCTTAGCAGACACCCAACGCATTAAGAGTGCAGCAGTCAGGCCTTGAAAGGTGATCCAAACCCACGCAGGAAATCAAACCCATCCTGAGGGGGTTTAGGGTTTTTGGTTTAGGGTTAAGGGTCATCCTGCTGTGTTATGGGCCACACTGTTGTGTGATTCTGGCCAGTAGGTTGCCGGGTTTTTGTCGTGTGTTACCCGGAACACCTCTCCCACCGTGTGGTCCCGGGTAACCAGCGTAACCAGCGTATGGGGTTTAGGATTTATGGTTTAGGGTTTAGGGCCTATAGTGACATTCTTTCAAGCGTGGCCTGGATGTTAAGAAAAGCTCCAGGCCAGGGCAGTGAATAAACAAGCCCTGAAACCCATACCCTAGGGTTTAGGGTCTAGGGTTTAGGGTAAAACCCGAAATCCTAAATCCTAAACCCTAAACCCTAAACCCTAAACCCTAAACCCCAGTCCCTGATCAAGGTGCACTACACCTGCTTGTCGGCCGATTTCGGCGCTCCGGACACTGGGCTGCTGGCAGGAGTCTGAGCATCAAAGGGCTCCAAGAATGGATTAAGCTAGGGTTTAGGGCCTAGTTTAGGGGTTTAGGGGGGCTTTCAGAGTGGGATGAAGCTAGTTGGGGTATTCCCAAACTCCCTGAGCCCTAAACCCAAAACCCTAAACCCTAAACCCTAAACCCCAAACCCTAAACCCTAAACCCTAAACCCAAACTGAGAGGTCTTCTTTTAAGGGATCCTCTGTCCAGGTGACTTCATCCTGCCTTTTGAGGCCCCGGGGACCCGCGACCCAACCTCTGGTCGTTAACGTTCACGGTTCAGGGTTCAGGGTTCAGGGTTTAGGGTTTAGGGCTTAGGGTTTTGGGTTCAGGGTTTAGGGTTTAGGGCTTAGGTTTTAGGGTTTAGGGCTTAGGGTTTAGGTTTAGGGCTGAAAGTGCCTCAGAGCCACAGGTTCAAGCCCTTCAGAAATGGCGTTTATAGCGCAAAGTTTTGCGCTCAACCCCAACGCCTTGAAACTCAAAAGCAAACACCGCCACAACCTAAATTTTAAATCCCGAGCCCCAAACTCCTCAAGATACCTGAACACCAGAGCCCCAAACACAGCTGATCGACTCAGGCCATGGGCGGAACGGATGGCCGAGTTCGAATCATGAGCCCGCGACCTGGAGGGCTTCTTAAGGAGTGGAGAGGTAACCTTAAACAGTTTTTCGACGATGTTTGTGTGTACATACATACATACATACATACATACATACATACATACATCCATGCATACATACATGCATACATACATACATACATACATACATACATACATACTGCATGCATACATACATACATACATACATCCATGCATACATACATACATACATGCATGCATACATAAGCAATAGTATGTCATATGTAGAATATGGTAGAGTATAAGATATCTCAGAATATATCATCAAACCAGAATAGCATAACAGATTTCAAGCTGTCATGAGGTCATAAAACATAACATAATACAATATAGCCTGGCGTGGTATGAAATCATATGGCATATCATGATATATAACTAGTATGATATAGTTTAACACAACATAACAAAATTCGGTATAATACAAAACAGAAAAACACTTATGAACAAGTCTTCATGCTACTAGCAGTAATAATGAACAGGTAAAAATAATACTATTAACAGCATCATATATATATATATATAATGTAACATGTGTATCTATGTAGACCGTTAGTACAGGCAGGTGGATAGATCGATAGATGGATACGTAGATAGATAGGTAGACAGATAGATAGGTAGACAGGTAGGTAGGTAGGTAGGTAGGTAGGTAGGTAGGTAGGTAGGTAGATAGATAGATAGATAGAGAGATAGATAGATAGGTAGATAATATAGATAATATAGATAATATAGATAGATAGGTAGATAATATAGATAATATAGATAATATAGATAGATAGATAGATAGATAGATAGAAAGATAGATAGATAGATAGATAGTTAGATAGTTAGATAGTTAGATAGGTAGAGATAGAGAGATAGAGAGATAGAGAGATAGATGGATAGATAGATAGATACACAGATAGATGGATATGCATATTTACAGGTATACGCACACACACACACACACATATATATATATATATATGTACATATACATACCTATATGCATACCTACATACATACACGTGCATACATACATACATACATACATCCATGCATGCATACATGCACACCTACATAATTACATACATACATACATACATACATACATACATGCATGCATACATACATACATACATACATGCACATATGGTGCAGCTCCCTGTAATTTATTGTTGATACAGTGGGAAAACCCAGATCTTGGCGCCGGTGGTTGAAGTCGTTTAAGTTGTTGAAGTAGACTTGAACCAGCGAAAGCCGAGCTCTTTCATACCCTCTAATGCAATACAAGATCACACCACATACTTGTAGATGCCGGCGTCTTGAAATGAGAGGTCTTCTCTGGGATCCTGCCAGTCAAGAGCAACTTCAACCTCAATCATCACCCCCAAAACTTTTACCCTAAAGGCTTAGGGTTTAGGTTGGAATATTGTGACCCTAGGTATAAAAGATGTATGAATGGTCTCCAGCATAGGTGCAAAAGAGGCATGAATGCTCTCCACTTCTATGGCTGTTGCTGTCCTTGAAGTTTCGCACTGCGCACTTCAATATCTCAAAAGCCACAGTAAGGATCCACAAGCTTACATACCTAATACTGATGTGACCCACCAAGACAGCAACCCACAGCTACTGCTGGCAGAAACGCTAGTATGCCTAATCGTTGCATCCTTGGACCGCTGATACCGGGTGCTCAGGACCCCTGAACCCTACTCCTATACCCTGCAGTGTTAAGGGTGCAGTCTAGAGGCAAGGCTTTGCTTTCGTGAGTTGTGGTTTTGGGTTTAGGGCTTAGGGTTAATCGGCAGCCCTGAATCACAACCCTACAACCCGCACACAAACCAAGCCCCTATACCCCGAAAGGACCCAAGGGTCTTGGCCCTAAACCCTAAACCCTAAACCCTAAACCCTGAGGCTTGAAGCCGGACAGCGCTTCGAAGCCGTCTACTGCAACAGCAGGTGGGTTGAGGGTTTAGGGTTTGGGGATCCTAAACCCTAAACCCTAAACCTTTGGCTTCTTAGGGTTGAGTGGCTTACTGTAGGGGTCGAAATCATGAGCAACAGTACCCCGTTCCTAGCAACACATCGAATTCTTCAGGCCGCTCTATTTTGGGGGTTTCCGAAAATAGGGGAACCTTAATCTCGTACCCTAAATAGTAGGATCCTTTTTTCAGTACCCCAGAATAAGGCAATGAGCCCTTAGTTTCGGAAGCCCTCTATCACCGCTTTCAAACCCTAAACCCTAAACCCTAAACCCTAAACCCTAAACCCTAGGGTTCTCAACCCGGGGCTGCGAGCCGACAATCCGAACTTCTGAGCCGGAAAGCTTTGCGTCCATCATCTGGCCCGTACCCTGAACCTGAGACCCAAACCCCTAAAGCGTAGACCCTAAACCCCTAACTAAAACCCTAAACCGCAAGCCGAAAGGCTTAAATTTTGAGAGTTGGGCTGCTATCCGGTTCGGATGGGAGGTGGCTGGTGGGCTGAACGATACCTTGAACTACCAAAACCTGCTTTTTTGTAGGGTTTACGGTTTTAGGGTTTAACCGTCTACAACGACACACCACTTAATCTAGGACATTTTCAGGTGGGTAGTTTACCGATATAGGAGCCTTATAGAAGGTCTATATACCTTGTAGAAGCCTTATAGAAGCCCTATATACCCCAAACTCCCCACCTGTAGTTTCCTTTAACTTAAGATACAGTGGTTTTGGCCCAGTTTTACATCTCCCACACCTTGCAAAAATCCCGTGATCTACTTACGGCATACACTTTCATTTTATGATGTAGGAGTGAACTTACTATAGTTTACGGTATATTTCTTAGTCAAGGGATATTGGAGGTTTGGGCCTGCCCTAAACCCTAGACCTTAAACTTTCCCTAAACCGCAAACCCTAAACCCTCGATTTAGGGTTTAGGGTTTAACCCTGATTAAGAGATTTGGGAAGGCCTTAAAGGTTCCCTTAAGGGTCACGTTAAGGGCACTGCAAGGTTGTATGGCCGACAGTGAGCGGTTTAAAATCTGGTGGCGGGTTGGATTACCAAGATGCATTCACAGGCGCGTTGAGGGGTTCAGGGTTTCGGGTATTAGTGTTTGTTGGGTCCGGAGTTGTGCGCGGGCTTTGAGCGGGTGCCCTGCCCTGCCTCGCCTGCCTCGCCCTGCTCTGCTCGGCCCTGCTGTGATCACAGAAACGCAGACCTGTACCACGGAACGCCCGGCATGAAGTCCTGGTGCAGATGAGCGAGAAAGAAAGCGCGCCACTGGCCTCTGTAGAGTACTGAAAATTGTGCTGCTCCAAGGTAAAACTCCGCCGGTCCGTGGGAAGGCATGTGCTATGGCAGAGCGAGCGCAGCACGTGGCTTTCTTGTTTTGGGCATGTTCGATGTCCTTCCAAACGCAAACGCAATACCTTGCGCGGCGGCGAAAGGCACACATGCCTTGTTTTGCGATCCTTCCAACGATCTTCCTTTCTGTTGCCTGTCCAGCTAGCATAAGTTGCACACTTGACGTACGACGTATTCAAGAAGTACGATTCCGCGACGGGGCTGGGCCTGGGTTTTCGCGTACTGAGCGCAGCAGGGGTGTCTGCGCACAGCCCACGCTCCACAACAACCGTTATCGAAAACACGAGGAAAGTTAACGGTGTTGATCCCATATCCGTGTTGCCAGCCCCAGGCAACCATCACGGTCGATCGGTAACGCCGCAATCGCTGGCGTCATTGCCTACCGCTTTCACAGCGCCGGTGTGCTAAACAATCTCATCAAACAAGGGCCAGGAGCTGCAGACTTGTTTTGCAGACATGTGGCGACAGGAAAGCTTCGCAGCAAAGAGATCAAAGCATGGCGGAGTTCAGTAAACAGACCCTAAACCCTAAACCCTGAACCCTAAACCCTAAACCCTAAACCCTAAACCCTAAACCCTAAACCCTAAAGCAAGTTCAAGTTCTGAGCCGAAACCGAATGCTGCGACGACTGCAGAGAAGCACGGACCGTCCTCGGCGCCCTTGTGTTGCTCGCTGCTTGCAAAGCTATGATGTTTAGGGTTTAGGGGTTTAGGGTTTAGGGTTTAGGGTTGAGTGCATCTGATGGAGAAGCGCATCTCGTCCGCGGCGTTTGAGTCGACACGATCCAAGAACAAGAAAAATGCATCGAAAGCAGCATCAGCTAGTCTGCCAGCCATGATACAAAAGAGACTTTGTCGGACATCTTGGAACCATAGGGTTTCTGGGTTTAGGGTCTAAGGTGTATATGCTTGTAGGTCCTTGAGGCTGTTGAGGGTTTTTGGCTGTCAGGATGTTTGGGGTACTGGTGTGGAGACCCTTGCAGAGAAAGTTGCTTTAAAGCAGAATCTACGGTCAAGAATTAAGCCCCAACCACCCTGATCCCTGAAGCACCTTACTCTAACTCCAGCCGAAAACACGTTACCAAAACCTTCATATTTGTCGAAATCAGGGTGCGTTGTTGCCTGTTGAAAACCTGTTCTTGCCCCTAAACCCTAAACCTTAAACCCTAAACCCTTCAGGCTTCAGTATCATGTCGGGGGTCTTTCGAGCCTTAGAAGCACTGAAGCAATCCTGCTCACAAGGGAATCTAGAGCCCTAAGGGTCCAAGTAGTCCTTATTCATGGTTTTAGGTACCCAAAAAGGCCCCAAAGTCCTAAATTATGGGTACGTGGACCCTTAAGGGAGTTTCGTTCTGCTGGAGTTAAGGTGGGGTTTAGATGAGGGTTCGGCGATGGGGGCTGGGGTTCAAAGTACTCCAATCCCCAGCCCTGAATTAAAAAAGGGTTTGAACTGTATGCATTCGTCGCAAAGCACTCCACCAAATCCTTAGAATTAGAACTTATAGCGACTCTTATGAAAAACCTTTGAAGGAACCTTTCAAACAACAGTCAGAAACCCCAAATCCTAAACCCGTAACGGAACCCCCCAAAATCGCAGGCTACCGCAGCCAGCACAGTGACTTGACAAGCGGATCGGAGGTCCTGGGCGGAAGCTGACGCCGCGGTAGGGTTTAGGGATGACGATTCAGGGTTCAGAGCTTAAGACCTAAACCCTGAACCTTAAACCCTAAACCCTAATATAGAGATTCGGATTCAGGGTTTAGTCTATAGGGCTCTAGTGCGGGGCTGAAGGTTCGAGGATGCAGGGTTTTGGGAGGTCTTTTGTTCGTCGGAGATGGGGTTTAGAGTTGTAGGGTTTAGGGTGTATCATCACGACCCCCCCCTGGATTTGGAGATTTTTTCGGAAGGTAGAGATCAAACAAAAATGCAACAAGATAAATCAACCAGGAGATCCAAAAGCCCCAGTGTACACCAAACCCGAATCCTCTGGCCAGGCGACGTTTTTGGGAAGGTGGGGTTTAGGGCTTAGGGAGCAAACAGGGTTTGGGGTGTAGAGCTTCCGTTGATATTCGAAAGAAACGGGGTATCCGGACGTGCAATTTAGGGTGTGCGGTTAGTTGAGGATTTTTTCGATGTCAAAGATTTGTCGCATCATGTCTACATACCCTGCAGCATTTAAAAATTCGGGGTGCAGACTTCTGACCTGTCCAATGTGTAGCCTACACCCTACACCCGACACCGTGTCTCACAGAGCCATGAATTACACCCCCCGAAGTCTCTAGCAACCCCTCCCCGACAGTGTGTTACTAATGAGGGGGCACGGCTTCAGGGTTTAACGCCTTCCGTATAGTCGGTAGACCGAACATGGAACTTGCAGCGGTTATGTGGCTCGCAGGTGTGTGGGTGTTGGGTGTTGGTTTCCTCACTCGTAAAGGCTCCGTCAACATAGCAGAACCCTAACCCTAAACCCTAATATCAAGCGCTACGGGTTAGGGCATTCGTGGAGAAATTCATGTGGCCGCCTTTTGCTGAGGCCGAGGATGGACCGCGACCCAGTTAAGATGCAATTCGAACTACCACAATCTACTTGTCTGCAGATTCTTTTGATAAGCCCTAGTAATGGGATATATGGGCACACATGCGGCTCGGTTGATTGGTCGAAGGTAGCTCCTCTTCGTTCGTAGATGAGAAAGCTTTCACATTCAACTTCGCAATTCGGTTATACGTAATCATTGCTATGGTTACCTTATTCGTAAGTCGAGTTGCTAAGTCCCATGATCCATTAAGCAAGGTTTTGTCTTCAGCCACTGCGTCGCGATCCATCCTGCATGTAACCTTCAATACCATGACTGCCAACGATGCTTGTCTGACTTGCGATTGCAGAGAAAGACTGACATCACCAGACATTCAGCTTGGAATTGTTGTTCCGATGCATGTCTGCATGTCTGCGTCTACAATAAGTGGTTCTTTCACTCTGAATAGATACGCCATGATACATCATGACCCCTTTACCGTGGAGCCTGCCCCGAAAGCCTCTCATGCTCTTATGGGCTGCGGTCACGGTCGCCGCCCACGAGCACGACTGCGACGAGCGCAACAAGAACAGAAGCAGCAGCAGCAGCAGCAGCAGCAGCAGCAGCAGCAGCAGCAGCAGCAGCAGCAGCAGCAGCAGCAGCAGCAGCAGCAGCAGCAGCAGCAAGAAGCACAACAACAGCAACCACAACAACAGCATGCAACGAAATATGGTTGAAAGTAATGTTTGTTCAATACTCAGTGATCAGCATGCAGGGTTTCGGCATGGCAGGTTTAGCACACTTTGCCGGCGAGAACCTCCACAAGCCAGTAGTTTGAGTTGCGCAAGGATCCAACAAGAGGTTGCATCTGCGCGGGAGCAACTAGAATCTCGAACGCCGACGCTTGTTCCTTCGTGGTTCCCAAACCCTATACGAAAAGTGCCTAAATAACTACCTATACTGTGTTGGGGGTTCCTTGTTATTACTGCAGTATACCGCAAAACCCTAGTCTAATTCTTAAGGCCCCTGCATTATGCCCTGGATCCAGACACTCTTGGTTGAAGCTACCTCGTTCCCTGACCGCCGCCGTGATTTCGGCTTGCAGGAACGTCCAGTGCTCAGTTCGGGAAGGCCTTTCTTCGTGATCATGTGCTTGCGACCCGGTATGGCTCTGCCATACAGTGACCAAGCCATCCCGGATGCCAAAGAAGCACGGAAGCAAGAGGCGATCCCTTTGCCCTAAACTTAGGCCTTTTCCAGCAAGCCCAAGGTGCCCCGTAAACCCTAAAGCCCTGACCCCTAACCCTAAACACAAAAGACCCTAAACCCCAAACCCAAAACAAACAAAAATCCTGAACCCTAAACCCTAAGCAGAAGAAACCCCAAACAAAAAACTTTAAACTCTAAACCCTAAACCCTAAACCCTGAACCCTAAACCCTAAACTCTAAACCCCAAAACCGAAAAAGCCCCCAGTCCTCGGTAGCCCTCCCAGGCCCCTACCTCTTCATCCGTAGGCCATGCAGAAGCCGACGATGGTAATAGGGTTTAGGGTTTAGGGTTTAGGGTTTAGGGTTTAGGGTTTGGGGTTCGGGGTTTAGGATTTGGGGTTTAGGGGTTTAGGGTTTAGGGGTTTAGGGTTTGTGGTTTAGGGTTTGGGGGTTTATAGGGTTTAGGGTTGCAAGTATTGCACGGGGTGGTGGCTTCAACCTCAAACATACATCGTCATCGCATGCGCTTATCAGAGCATCATGCCATGTCAACACGTATTTTGCCAGTTGTCAATGCATGCGTTCACCAGACCATCCGTGCCGCCTCGGAGCAAAACCGTACCGTCGCAATTGCATCATTGGTCAGACCTTGGCAACCCTAAACCCTAAACCCTAGGAGGCTTTAAGGCAGGTGTCACGTACCGGAGCCTACTTCGTATCAACCTTGACCATCTGAGTAGGGCTGCCTTGCGGAGGAGGATGTAAAAGGGTTTGGGGTTTAGGGTTTTAGGGTTTAGGGTTTGTGGTTTAGGGTTTAGGGTTCAACCCTGAACCCAAAACGAACATCTTTCGTCCGTTCCTCCAGCCGCAATTGCACAAAACCCTAAACCCTAAACCCTAACCCGAAGCCCTACACCCTAAAATCCCCCTGAAGCTGCAAAGCCCTACAGTCAACACCCCGAAGTTCAAACTTAAAGCTCTCCTTTCGAACCTTCCTATCACTCTTCGGGGAAAAAGACAGGCCTTGGAAAATGTGAAGGCTCGGGTTTAGGGTTTAAGGTTTACTGTAAGTTACGTGTGTAATCCCGATATTGACTTGTAAACAGGCGGGTTGCGGGGTTCCCTGGATGCAGGTACCGGCCGTACTCAAGGCTGATGTGTCTTGGCTAGTGGAGGTGATGTCGGACGGACTGGACCTCCACGAGCTGGGACGCGTGGGAATGACATGCAGGTGCCTCCGCGTCCTTTAGGAGACCTCTGTCGAACAGATGTGGGGGTTTCCGAAAATAGGGGACCCTAATATAGTACCCTAAATAGTAGGATCCTTATTATAAGGACCCCAAAATAAGGTACCCCTTATTTTCGGAAAGTCCCATGTGGCTTGGGGTGCTAGGATTTTGTTCTGGGTTGCCGCAAAAAAGCGATGCAGCCGAAGCCCGATCGGCCCGAAGCACCCAACCCTAAACTGAAATCTTCGGGTTAAGGGTTTAGGGTTTAGGGCCTGAAACCGGCCATCCCCTGAAACCCGAGAACAAACCCATAAGTCCTTAAAGCCTACACCCCGAAATCCTTCTAAAGCCCAACCCGCGAAACTGTCCCCCTAAACTGCAAACCCTAACTCAAACCTGTCTACCCTAACTTTTGGGGCTTCTTTGAGTCCTGACTTTTTATTTGGGCTTCCTAAACCCTAACCCTTGCACCTGAAACCCTAACACCCGAAACCTTCAACCATAACCCCCGAAACCCTAAACCCTAAA
>CAJNDV010031799.1:32162-45652 GCA_905221635.1 Symbiodinium sp. CCMP2456 | reverse complement strand
CACCACCACAACCACGACCCCCGCCACCACCACCACCATCACCACCACCACCATCACCACCACCACCACCACCATCACCACCACCACCACCACCACCAACAACAACAACAGCAACAACAGCAACAACCACAGCAACAGCAACAGCAACAGCAACAGCAACAACAACAACAACAACAACCACAACCACAACCACAACAACAACAACAACCACCACAACCACAACCACAACAACAACCACAACCACGACCACGACCACAACCACAACCACAACGACAACCACAACCACGACGACGCCGACGACAACACGTGGAACACTAACAACACTAGGAGATAGTTAGTATTGTTCACAATAAAGATATGTAACAACAACACAGTACAAACAACCGCAATAATAATAGCATGAGTAGCAAAGACTAACAACAACCATTATAATTAGTAATAACGGTAACGCCAGTCATACAAACATTAATCATCAGTAACAACTAAGTGGTAATAACACCAATAAGAATAATGAAAGTACTCAGAGCATAACTAACATTGCTAGTGCCGATGGTGGCGCTGTACCCCAAAACACCATTTTTCGGGAGGCATGTCTCAGAGCGCATTTCTGAAGGGGTCAGGGTTGCAGGTGCTGTTTATGTTTGAGATCACATTGGAGTCTTGCGTCTTGCATGCCTGACTTAGTTTGACGCTGTCTGGGGTGACGTAAAGCTCGGCAGCCTCGCATTGAGCGTCACGTGCATGCCAGCCTGTCGCAGAGGACCAAAACGAGACCAGTGAGCACAGGACTCACTCTGCTGCAAACCCCGAAGCCCAAATACTTAAATATGGACCATCATCCGCAACTCTGAACCTCGAAGATCATCGGCCTCAACAGCCAGATTCAACGTCCCCGAACAGAAACCCAAACCTTCGTCGGTTTAAGGCCTCGAGGCTTGTGGAGTCAGGCCCAGCAGGCTCGGGGTTTGGAATCGGCTTGTGCGTTTCAGGCTCAGGTGTTGGACCTGCAAGTGCATGTATTCTCGCCAAGTCCAGGTAACAGACACGGAACCCACCCGTTACCCGTTGCTTTTCCGATCGCTTGGGATGTAGAGCTTGGGGGGGTGCGGCTTTAGGGCGGGCAAGACCAAGACGGCGACAGCTGCACCTTACAGAGAAAACTGGCAACTCCGATCATTGAAGATTGGATCTTTGAGGTTTGGCCGATCCCGAAAATCTGCAGCCCATGTCCAAATCCTAGACGTACTGTTTCGTTTAAGCGATATTATGCAGCCAGCGGCCTTGCTGATGGTCACGACCTGCCTTGCAGTCGCGAGGGCCATTGGTTCGGGAGCTGCTTTGACCCATTCATGCCTGCCTTTATGAACGTGCTAGCTTTTGCACCCAAACAGCCACTTACTGGAGTACTCACCTGTCGCTATCGAACATCTGCTTCTATCACTTCCTCGCGCACTGTTGTCCAGACAGGACTGCGAACGTGCTCGACAGAGTCAATGCTGAACACTCCAAAGCACAAACATGGTGAGGGCGCCCGTACGGGGCCTTGGGTTTGGAGACATTTTCTTGCTAGTGCAAGACGACGGCGTGGCCAAAATTCGAGCGTATGGGTCATGCGCTTGAAGCTGACGCAAACTTTTCGTGAAATGCATGTTCGCGAGGCGGTTGTTCGACATTTGAGTGTTTGTTAGTCGGTGGCGGTTGGTCGAAAGTTGAGTGTTTATTAGTCGGTGGGTCTTGAAAATTGAAAGTTTCAGGATCTTGTTTGCTTGAAAATCGTGCTCTCGCCACAGCGCGGACGTGTTTTGCACTGTAAGCATGCTGTGTTTTCGGAGGCCTTTTTTTCCGGAGAGTGCTTTTGGCAAGGGAGAGCTTGAAAAAGAAAAGCTGCAAAATCGTGCTCTGGCCACAGCAGGGGGGCGGTTGACACCTTTTTCTGGGGGCAGAGTCATGTTGCAGGTTTGCGTTGCTTAAAGTCTGGTGCAGTTCTACAGAAAGCAAGGCCTTGAAGCTTCTAGGAAAATCCTTTATACTATTATGGCACGCAAAAAGTTGGTGACGGCCTTGAGGCCTGAATATACGATCGTTTAGTATTGGATGAGTCTGAGAGTATAGTTCTAGTGCCGTTGGGCCGAAACCATTTCTGAAGAGTCTTCTCTGACGGTGCCCTTGTGTAGATGGTAAAGCCTTAAAGCTTCTAGAACAATCCTTGCTACTTGAGCTACTGCCTTTGGGCCCTAATAGGAGAAGCTAGATTACTGCATGACTGCATGGTACTAGTGGCCTGGGGTCCAAGCCATGTCTGAACGACTTGATCTCTCAACACTGACTGTTTAGGGTTCTGGGGATAATCCAAGAACTTCACAGCCCCAAAACCCAAACCCTGTTTGGGAGGCTTCAAGAAGAAGGAGAACAAAGCTTGACCGGCCGTCAATAAGTCCGCCCCGCCCATCCCGGCGAATGTGAAGCTTCGAGGATGTGCGATCTGCATAAGCACATCTTCATGTCTGCGCAAGCCGGATGTCAATAAGGCCCCCCCACCCCTGTCCGAAATGTGTCTGAACGCATGGTCTCGTACGGGCGCAAACATGTCCCCGAATAACCCTAAAGTCCTAAAGCCTGAAACCCTTTGCGGAGGCCAAGGTGCTGCTCCATAGCCTCGTGGATGGCTACGCGATCGGCTTGGTTCATCCTGGGCAGTGTGTAGTCCTAGTTTCTCAGGAGTTTCGCTTGTCTGCCTGCCACGAAAAACTGTTTGGGATCTTTCGGGCCTGGTCACTTACGATTTTTGCCAACAGCGGAAATCGAGGCCGAATTCGTTGAGGGTTGGAGTTTACAGTCTGGTGGCTGGAGCTTCCCCGAAAGCAATTATTAGACGACCCGTCTGTGCCAATGTAGGTCCGACAACTTAAGGTAACGGGTACGGGAAGAATGTCTACATGCTCACCGTTCCCCGCATGAACAGGTCGAGGAAGTTCGCAAAACCTCTCAGACGTTTCTTTTCGGGTTGATGGGCTGATGAAGACTCTGATGTTGGGTTTAGGGAGTGGGGCGTAAGCTTTGATTTGGGGGTTAGGGTTGGGCCATCAAGGCTTTCGAGGCTCGGGAATTAGGACTTGGGAAGGCCTCCACTCTATCGAATCGCCAAGGGTGATGAGTGATCCATGCGGCTGATATATTCATTTGCGAGTGTCTTTTCGCCCCACCAAAAATGTCCATGCGCAGTGCTACAGTCGGGCTTCGCAAGTGGTTTGCAAAGCGACAGTAGGGCACCATCTTCCCCTGTCGCTGTGCAGGAACTGCAGCGGAGTACGAGTGCTACGTAGATCTTGAGGCTTTAACCGGAAACGAGGTATCTGCAGAGCTCGAAACCACGAAAATCCAAAACCCGCCTTGGGGCCTCTGACTTCCAAGTCCTCATGTGAAACCGAACCTTCGTGGCTTTCGGTGTCCAAGGCGCCCTGAAATGACTGCGACGGTATCCCGTACCAGGAAGCTTTAACTTTAATCTAGGGTCACCATAGATATGAAACCCTCAAGCCCCAAATCGGCGCAAATCCCAGGAGTGAAGAACCCGAAAGCGCTTTAGACAAGGCGCAGCCCAAAATACAAGCGTCAAGGCCTGAAAAGCCAAAGGCACTTGTCAAACTCGTCGATGCAAATAACCCCTCGATCTGCGAGTACCATAGCTCCGGCCTGCTGACAAACAAACTTATATAAGAGTTGGGGTTGAGGGCGATGCGTCGGAAGCCATGTCAAGATGTCTGTTGACTATGCACAACCCAAGGACAAAACCTAAACGTCTCGTGTGGTTTATAAGTTTAGACATGCAGGGCCTGGGGTTCAGGATTTTGCGGCTTCGGGTTTGCAAACTTGGGTCAGGACGACAAGATAGTGCTGCCGGGGGGTCGATAACACACGCAGACCAGCCTCGACAGACCGCTGCACCTTCAAACACCATGACCAAGCCTCCCAGGTCCTAGGTGAACCCCACGCGTGGCCGACAATCCCAAGCTCCAAACAGAATAGCAACCCGGAAGAATCGTAACCCCGAGAACCTCCAGGTGGAAGTCGTTGGAGTTCGGATCTCTGATCATCGCTGCAGTGAGGCCCACACCGCCTTTAGGCATAAGTTTGGTTTCAGGGTTTAGGAGCTTGGGGTCTTCGGTTGAGTTAGGGGTTTGGGAATTAGAGCTTAGGCGCTGATCTTTAGAGCTTGGGAGTTTGTGGATTCAGTGTTGAGAGGTTCAGGACTCTGGGTTTGTCGGGCCACTTTAGAGCCTAGAGGTGAAAGCTTAACCAGAAACCTGAAAGTTTCAGTACAAAAAACAGGGTACACCAGAGAAGCACCTGCAGAACAAAAGCCTGAACGGATCCAGATGGGCATCGGGGTAGCTGTGCATAAGATTTCATACAAGACTTCCACTGGCAAGGAGAGTCAGCATATCACAAAGATAGTGACGCGAATTTTGGAAGAGAAGAATATCAGCACACGTAATCAGTCACCTTTATCATCGCTCGTTCCACTGAACGAAGAACGTGCCCCAAAACCCCGGTGTTCCTCCTCAAAATTCTCAGGCCAGCAAGCTTCTACTGAAACGAGTGCCCGGCTCAAAATTGACAGTTAAGGGCTACCACCACTGGACACATAAGGTATTGCAGCGGTGCACCATTCCGAGGCAGCAGACTGCTGTAGCAGGTGCTTTGCAGAGGCCCTAAGCCCTAAGCATGGGTTTTTAGATGCTAAGCTGTCAATCCCTGAACACCTCTAGCCCCTTCGAAACTACACAGAAACTCGAAACGCCCAAACTATACCAAAACCCCTTCAGCCCATAAAGCCCGAAACCTCAATTGCTAACCCCGAAACACCATTCTAAAATCGAATCCAAGCCAATAAAACCCTGAAATCAACAAAAATAATCAACCCCGAGACCCAAACCCGTAACCCCAAACCCCGTCGAAACCCATAAACAACAAATCCTAAACTCCAAGCACTAGGACCACTACGAAGCCAATCAGCCCGGAACCGCGATACCCGAAGCCATTGAAGCCCATAAGCCCAACACGCATAAACCCCAAACCCCAACCCTGTGGCGCATAAACTCCAAGCCCCCAACCCAAAACCCAAAATTGAAACCATTGAACCCCCTAAACCCAAAAATCCTACGCCCCACACTCCTACAGCACAAAAACTCAAACCCCCACAGCCCAAACCACTAGACCCCATTCCAAGCCCATTTCTCCAAAACTCCTAAACCCACACCTCTGCAGCCCTGCACCCTCTACTGAAAGCCAGCGAGGGCCGAGATGCTCGAGCCCTTTCCTGTAGTACTGATGGCCAAGGGGGCCTGAGTGAATTCGATTAGTTCTGCCCACACTTGCGCATCGAGATTACCCAACCCTTTTTTTTGCGAGGCTTGGTTCGGAAGTCTTCGAATTCAAAGATCGCAGGGGTGCTTTACAGAAGCCACAAACAATCCGCATAGTCACCGGCTAGGGAAGGCAAAAATTGCCATGCTGCTTGCCGACGGTCGAAATCTCCGTGTGCCCAGAATGCCATTCAGATCCCAAGCTCCCTGCTCCGGTGCTGTGTATTTGTCGATTTCCACAAGCCCTGCCCTGCTTTCCGAAATGTCCAACCTACGCCAATTCCCGTGTGGGGGTCCATCTGTACTCAAAAATCCACGAAGACTCGTCAAAGGAAAAACACTAGAGAAAAGTAAGGTTGCGGCAGTGTTCATCACAAACCGGAGCATTTGGGACTTGCCGCAACTCGGATCGCCAACCATAAGTACCTCTTTGCAAAGCTCGGAGGAGGATGGCTTCAGCTCTATAGGAGTCGAAGGTCACAGCGACTTGGTTCACCCGAGAGCAAGCGGGCTGGCTGAGGGATGGATGAAATCCTTCTTTGACCCTTGAAGTCGGTCTCTTGGGCCCTCCCAGCCTTGGGCCCCAAGTTGCTCCGGTTTTAGCAAGACGGATAAAACGTCGAGAATGGGGCAACGGGATGCCCCCGTTTCGATGTAGCTGCGCCACCTCACTCTTCATGACGACTAGATTTGGATGGAGACCTGGGGCCCTTGAAGCTCTAGCCTAAACCCGAACTCCACACGGACCCTTTAGATCAAGAAACACCACAAGGTCACATTGATGTCGCCCCTGAGGTGGGTTCCGTTGGTGAGGTTCTTTTCCTCAGACATGTCTCAATAACGCGTGCTGCTAACAGGCTTCAGTCTGGCCGAGTTGACAACAGTTACTCCTGCTTTTATGCCATCAGCTTGGGGCCGTGGATTCCGAAAGCTGAAACTCAGTCTTTGCATTTATTGCTCAAGCTCAGGCTCTGTCTAAGAAATCTGACGGCATTTGTCGCTGCAGGGAAACACTACGTGGAGTAGACTCTATAAATCGAGAGGCAAGCAGCTACGCCACGGAAGCTCTCAGAGCATAACATGGCCGACAGGGTGTAAGCAAGGAGATTCATGCACTTCACTATATGCCACGCCGATCTGTTCTCGGGACGATATGATAGCGGCCGGCAGAAAAGACTTAGTTGGAACATATTAGTAGGCGGGACTTAACTACAAGGCCTATGCTGCTAAAGACCCTCCGTAAAGCCAGCCGTTTCTGCTGTCTCTTTCGCTTCGTTGATCTCCAGATGAGCAACCCCGAACCCCTGGAATGTGCGGGGCTCAGGATGTAGGTCTGGAGGCTCATGGGTTCGGCATGTAGTTTAATTTAGACCGGAGGAGCGAATCCAAATCCCGCAGCTCCACAACGTGAAACCTCGAAGTTTCCTCAGCCCGACTCGCTAAATGCGCAAATCCTAAATCCGCAAACCCTGAACCCTAAGTTGTACCAAAGCCACGCCCAGTACACCCTTCTGGGGAGATGAGGGCTCAAAGCTTCTCTGCAGCATAGGATCCACCCCGGACAGTAGCTGCAACAGCAACCCCTGCTTCACCTTCTCGTGGCCTCGGCCGCAGGGGAAGTGAACTTGAGGCTGAGGGCTTAGCAGGCTTAGCATCGGTCGTACAAAGCTCAAGGCCCCTTACTGGTTCGAAATGACAGAGTCAAGTTTCCGGGGTTAAGTTCAGGATGTAAGACGTGTACTTCTCGATGTTCAGGGTCTAGATTCATAGCCGTTGCGGAGTTGCCGTTTAGACATGGAGGCTTGTGATATCTAGCCTAGGGTCAAAGAGATGACGGAGGGGGGGGGGGCAGAAACGACGGTGCAACCGGACCTTGCAGATTCTGGCCGCGCTTGCGCATCATTCCCTTGCAACCCAAAACCAGCTTTTTGGGTTTGGGCTACGGCCCGTACGTTTAACGCCAACGAAGCAGGCAAAAACCTGATAGCCTTGACTACACAAACTGACACGAAAGTCCAAATCCTGAGCCCCAAACTCGAGACGCAAAACCCAAAAGCACCAGCCCCAAACGTGAAAGCAGC
This sequence comes from Symbiodinium sp. CCMP2456, assembly GCA_905221635.1. Taxonomy (NCBI): domain Eukaryota; class Dinophyceae; order Suessiales; family Symbiodiniaceae; genus Symbiodinium; species Symbiodinium sp. CCMP2456. Next base: position 38,205 of record CAJNDV010031799.1, on the reverse strand, counting down.
ATCGAGAGGCCGGCAGAGGGCCTAAGTGCTATAAAGCCTTCAAAGCTGCTTCCTCCACCCAGAAAACCCTGCTGACACTCTAAAACCCTCCTAAACGAAACCCTGGGCCACCCCACCGCAGATCGCCGGGGCGAAGGACCGGGACAACAAAGCGAAGGTGTCCTTCCACTGGTCTTGGGCTTTAGACGGTGAGTACAGGGCTCTCGAAACCGGTTCGTATTACTTGCCACATGTTCAGGTGAAACAAAGCCAGATCCCACAACAACCAGATCATCTAGCAAAAACCGTTAAGGTAGTATGACGCAACAACTGTACGAAGTCGACCAACTAACGGTAACAACCCACATCCCAGTGACAATCACTATAGTAGTACTAGCCCAACTGCATGATGAACGGACTCAGAATCAATTTCTGATGATGCATGAACATGATTACCAATGCCAATATCAATATCAATATGATGATGACGACGAAGATGAGGCTGGTTTTGGAGAGTGTGATGTTTGGTGAATGTGGTGTTGATCTGGATGGTGATGACGACGCTGGTGATGGTGACGCCATCATGAAGGCAAAATGCTTTATGATCGCGATCGCGGCGGTGGTGGCGGTGGTGGTGTTGTGATGGTGTTGTGATGGTGGTAATGGTGACGATGACGGTATGACCATGCAGCCCTGAGGCTCTCGTTTGTAGGTCTAGGTTGCAGGTTTGGGCTCGGAGGCAATATCGATACATGAGAAGGTCGAGTTTGCTCGTAAATAGGATTGGTCGAGAGCTCCGATAGGGCTCTTGAACGAACTGTAATTGAAACATTCAGCCCGTCGTGCTTTGGGCGGAAACTGTTGCAGCTTGGACTCTTGATGCTTCAAGAAAACCTTCGATGCCGCGACAGGCCCTGCCCCAGAGAACCACGGAAGCGCCGAAGTACTCGAACCGGCAAGCCGCCCGTGGAACCCGAAACTCCCAACCCCCGAAACACTTCGAGCACACCATGTTGCTGGTGCCTGGCGAGCCCCAATCTTCTTGATGTTCTCGATCTGCGGAAAGATGGAGAAATGTGGGATGCTCGGATTGCTGCCAATGCCGGAAATCTGTGCAGTACTTAGCAGCGTGGGCTCCTTGCATGACCTTGGTGAGCTTACAGTGACGATTTCTGAAAGATCGGTCCAGTGATGTGTGTGTGTGTGTGTGTGTGTGTGTGTGTGGGTGTGTGGGTGTGTGGGTGTGTGGGTGTGTGGGTGTGTGGGTGTGTGGGTGTGGGTGTGGGTGTGGGTGTGGGTGTGGGTGTGGGTGTGGGTGTGGGTGTGGGTGTGGGGGGGGGCGGAGGGCTGCTCGATCCGACTCCAGATCCGGTGTCTGATCGCCTTCCTGCACAAGATAGCGACAAGCAGGCTAGGCACCGAGCAATAGCTCTCTCTTTGTTTCTACTGCCGGCATTTCGCAGTGCGACGACCAACGCCGACCACACAGGCCTTTTCACAAGTACGTATAAAGACCATGCAGGACTACCACTGCCATGACCGCCGACGCACGTTGCTGACTAAGAAACTCCTGCGGCTCCTTCTACAGCTCCTCCGGCAAACTGCGTGCAAACTCTGTTTCTTTTCACGCCGCGACTGAGGGTTTAGGTTTGCGGTTTCGAGGCTATGGTTGCCACATAGCTAAGCCCCTGGCATCATCGGCAACAAACTGGCCCTCCACGATGTCTTTGACAGAGGTGATGCTGGTTGCAACCTCCAAGGCAAGCGTTCGGATATAAAACCGGGGAGAAACCTCCGAGCAGTGTTTGAAATCGTTGGTTGCATTGTTTTTGCTTTCCGATTAAGGGCGTGCTGTTTGCTGTTGCTGTGCCTTTGCTTGGTGTGCTGACTGCAAATGTCTTGCTGCAGTTGGTTCCGGGGCAGCCTGCAAGTACTTCCCCCCGACATAAGTTGGGCTTTTGGGTTTCTGGCTGCCTTTTCTGTTATTGTGGTAGCCGTGGGTGCAAAAGAGCAGAAACCAGATGCCGCCGCCAAAAGTTGAAGGGATGAGGGTCGAGGCATTCAAGGGTTCAGGTTGTCAATATTGAAGAGACGTCTGAATGATTCGGAAAAGTCAGGGCCGACAGCTTTGGTGCAGATCCTGGTAGGTGGGCGGGCAATATACGCCAATACCTACGCTGAATTATTGAGTTCAGGTCGAAGTTGTCGGTCTGGGGCCGCGGAACCAGAAATGTTCCACTCGCACAACGCAAAAGCTCAAAACCTAACCTCACAGCCCCACTCCCTGGACCCAAACCCTGAAACCCCAAAGCAGCGGACTCTCACCCTAAACATCCGAACCTTCATCATCGTGATTCCTAAACCCTACAAAGAATGTACACAGCCCTCCAGCATTTACGACTCAACAGCATTCCCTGTACCCAATAAATCTGCCGCATAAGGCCGGCACCAGCTTGATTGGAAACACGCCATCCGTGAAATCCTGGCCACGACACTCGTGCGGCGAGACCAGTTGGACAGGATATGCGGGGCATGAGGTGAAGGTCTCCGTTAAGCCGTAAACCCGAAAGATAGACCAAGGCGTTAGTAACCTTAGCTCCTGGTCTGACACGTTTTCGGCCTCAGGCTGCGGATGCGGATAGTTCAGGCTCTGCCGTGCACTATTTTTCCAAAGAGTTTTAAGGTTTCTGGGCTGAGGAAAACAAGGTTTATAACTATTTTGGGATGTGGTGTGTGTGGGTTACACAGGACTCAAGCCTCCAAGAATTCCAACCGCTGTGTAGGGCCTTTGCCACCAGAAGGATCTGCAAACATGGCAGTGCCGGAGTGCATTGCAATCAGCGAGGGTTTAGAGTCTAGGGTTCCGGAGAAGAGATGAGTAGACTTGATAAACAGACTGCTGACGTGACGCATGTCGCGTCGCCGCCTCCAGCTATTCCTCGGACATATACAGGACACCATGGCCAAGAGCGGCCAAAACAACACTATGTCACCCTGCCTCCTACCCTGAATCCCTACACCATGAAAGCGACAGAATCGATAAAGGCTGGGGCGTGCAAGCGGTGTTTCCCTTGGAATTACCCATCCCAACAGGAGTGAACCTCTAGACTCTAAACCCAGTTCAGCCCAGACTCGCCGAATCCTCATCAACCCATGACCCTACCCCAAGCTCCACGAGCCCTTCAGCCCGAAGTTCTGAACCTCTCAACAGAAATGCAGGATGCTCGAAGCTTAGCAAGGGGTCTGGAAATTAAAGACAGCTAGCATACCATGAAACGCGATTACGCAGTGCAGCCGCGAATAAAGCTGCCATCAATCCTTCATAGACCGCGTCCATCAAGCAGCACAGCCAAACTAAATACCCTGACAACGAAACTTCCCGCTCAAAGGAAAGAAGACGCTGACGGCCTGCATGGGTGGGGGAAAGCCCTTCAAGACTCCGATGACCTGCACTCGGTCTCCCGGCTTGGCCTCAGTGGAATTCCAGGTGTTCGTGGGTCGTCTAGTGAGTCTAGTGTCAGCGGGCGTACAGGAGAGCAAAACATTTCGAGCTTTGCCGAAGCAGCGGCTACAACTACTGCAGAGAGCCTGCTTGGGCAGGCCGGTGAATCTTCGACAATAGGGAGCCGGGTTTAGGGCAGTTGTGGATTCCAACCCTGCTTGCAAAGCATCGGAGAGGGTCCTTGGGTTTTACTTGCGGAGTTCAAGGTGTTCAGGGTTGAAATTTCATGGGTGTGTGGGTAGGTTGGAAATTCGGGCTCGGCTTCTCTTGATGGCTCGGTGATTAGCCAGCGCTCTTCTTGGTTTTGGCTTTGGGCGCAGGCTTTTTGCTGGGGTGCTGAGCCCTTGAAGGTTTTAGGATTGAGGCTTCGAAGGTTCGTGCCAGGGCTCGGCTTGAAAAGCTGCGCGTCTGACATATCCGTAAAAGTCCCAACGCTTCGGCTGCCAAACTCTTGAGTCTCACTGAAAGCCCGAAGCTCAAGGAAGCCTCGGTGCGATTCAAACCCAAGCAAGTGAATCCTGTAAGAACAGAATTTAAGCAACCCTACGCGAACCATGAAGGACCCTAACAACCTCAACACCCAGAATTTACAGGCTGAAGAACTCTAGAGCTTTAAGCCCTGCCTTGTCACAAAGATCTCCGTCACAGAGAACCTGGATTGACCTTCACAGTCCCAGCTTCTCGGGCCATAGGGTTTTGGGGTTTCGGAGAGTTTGGGTGTGCAGGGCAGGGTTTCAGGTTTCGGTGGGTTTCGGTTTGGGGGAAAACACTTACACTGACTCGTACATCCTGCCTAACTGAACTGCCAAGTCGCCTTTCGCTGATTCCCAATCTGCTGCACGCCTTAAGTCTGACATCCCGGTCTACCAGCCCGAAATCTCAAAGCCAAAATCCGAACTCCGAGTAAAGACAAAATCCATCCCTCGCCCGAACTGCCTCAAGGTCGTACCTACGCCGAAGGCCAAGTGTTGTGGCAACCCCCAAATCCTGAACGCCGAGTAACACCGAACCCCAGGTGCCTTGGGATCAGCCCTGGTGGAGCCGCCTCAGGAGACTCCTGAAGGTCGAACTGCTGCGTATCCTCCGGCAAACTCTTGCGCAGGGCCTTGCAGGCCTGGGGTTTGAGGCCTAGGCCCTAGGGTTTAGCATTGAAAAAACTTTCTCAACGAAGTCCATAATTTGTGTACTTTTGCCACCGGCTTGGTGAGTGTTGCTGAAGTTCAAGAGTGAAGACGCACATAGGGCCAAAAGCTGGTCATGCATGCAGGGTGTAGGGAGGTGTGATACTGTAGGCTGCAGGTTCCGGGGCACAAGGGCGCTTCGACCGCAGGCTTTTGTTCCACAAGCAATCATAGAAGTGCAAGGGTGTGAAGCAAAGGACGCAGGTCCCCTGCATCGTCCGCCTTGAATCCGATTCCCTATACTTCCTGTGCCCTTAATTGAAAGCTTGGCGTGCGTCTGCTTTAAGAAGTCGCCATTGTTCAGCACTCGTGGCATCCACGAGGCCTCCAGTCTGAAACTGAAGTTGAGTGTGCAAGGTCTGCACTGGAAGAGAAGTGTTGTAACCGATGTGCAACCTGAAAAGAGTCTTGCCAGTAAGGCACTTCAACAACACGGGCAAACAGAGACAGAGAAAATCGACGGCAAACCCAACAAACCTCACCTTTTTCAACCCTCAATCCTCAACTCGCAATCCCATCAATCCTATGAACCCCGAATGAACCTTAGACCTTGAGCTCTGAGTCCTATGGCCTTGTACTCACTGAAGCTAACCTCCATCTTCAACTCACGGCCCTCCGCATCCTGGCTAACGTGCGCTTCCAGGGATCTAGAGCAACTGGAGGTTTTGAGGAGTGGCTCTGCAGGATGCTCTGCAGGATGCACTGCTGGCTCTGTGACAGCAGGCTAAGAACTCGAACCACAGCGACTTCAACTCTCCGAGACTTGAACCTCAAATCCGCACCCTGAAGCTGATTCCTCGTTGATAATGCAGCAAAACGCACTTACACACGATAAACAGCAATAGCACGAAACACCCTGCAAGCCTCAACCTCACCCTTAACAGAAGCCACCACTCACGTGCGAAATGCGAAAAACACAATCAACATCGAGATTGAAGACTACGGGCAACCGATAAAACAAGTCATGTGGGAGCTTCGGAAAAGAAGGGACCCTGCCCGCGTGAAGTCATTCTCGGACTACTGAGGGCTATTGGGTTTTCGGGGCTTATGGCGCAGCTGAACCCTACAGTGCAAACTCCAAACCTGTTGCCTGCTCCCTGCTCCATTACATATCCAGCCTGCTTCGGAAAGCCTCCTCCGGACCTGTTCACCTCGACGGTGCTGGGCCGTGGCAAGCAATCTTCGGGTGTGACATACAAGAGATCAACTGAGGGTTTGGAGTATCGAGGCTGCGCATGGGCTCCGGTCTGAGAGGGATAATGATTTAAATTGCAAATCCCATGCTCTGCCCAATGGAAGGCCCCGGGACTTTCCGGGTGCTCAAACCTCAAGCCTTTGGGCAGCATGTTCTGGTTATGGTGGAAGTGGTGGTGGTGGTGGT
>CAJNDV010031799.1:21582-32062 GCA_905221635.1 Symbiodinium sp. CCMP2456 | reverse complement strand
CTGACTTCCACCAGCACCAACCAGCAAACCCGGCCCGTCACCGCAACTGCGACCACAAGCATCCCCGCGACAATCACCTGGTGGTGGTGGTGGTGGTTGTGGTGGTGGTGGTGGTGGTGGTGGTGTGGCGGTGGGAATGGTGGTTGGGCTTGCGCTTGAAGATTCTCAGCATCATGCCGGCTAGTAATTGCTAGTAGGGCAGGAGTGCCCACCAAGCCTGGTTTCCAAGCATCGTCGTATCTCGGTGATCGCGCGACTCGACATACCCATCGTCCTGGTCCTGATCAGGCTTGTGCAGATGCAACTCCGAGCTTCTGAACAGTGTTGGGATCTGGGATTGAGGCTGAAGGGCTCTTGCGATGCAGGCATGAGTTCTACAATAGGGTTCGCTTCCTTCCTCCGTTTAAGGTAGCCCACAACACGTATCAATACAGCCGGCATAGCGGGCTGTCTCACTCTTGATCCCTCTTGCGCTCCCTGCCATCGCATGTTCCTTGCCAAATCAAGTACCCCAAGAGAGACTACAAGTCAAAAACCACTTCTGTAGGGCGCATGCGGCTAAACCCTAAAGCCTAAAGCGAATGCCCACAAACCGGTGCGCTGAAGCCCGGCGGACTCAAGGCGATGAGCCTTTGTTTGCGGGTAGGGTTTGACAGCTTCGCTCGGGGCTGGGGGGCGGGGGGGGGGGGTCAGGAACCTGTTGTCCCAGGCCCGTGAGACCCTGTAAACTTCCGACCCTAAGCACCTTAACCCAAAGCTTGCAGGACCTGTCTAAGAACAGCTCAGACAAGGGCATTGCGACTTTCGGGTTCTGATAGAAGGGAGTCTGCAGTTTGTGAGTTTGGGCTTTCGGGTCATAGGGTTTGGGTCTACTGTCTACTGTTCAAGTTGCCGGGTTCAGGGGGCATGTTCAAGCTGATTCGACGGCAAATATGCGAAAGCAGCAGGTCGTAAGGGTATGGTTCCTACAGTACCCCCAAAACCCGATCAAGACTCACCGAGACCTCACAAGTCAAGCATAGATGCTCGGAGTAGGCTCCAGCATAGCATCCAACGCCAAAAATCTGAACCCTCAGTCACAAAAAAACACCGAAGCTTAAAGGACAGGCACGTCCAGCCTTGTGGACATGGCGGGAATGCCTCACAGAGAGATGGGACGTTGGGGTCAAAATTCAGCGCCTCGTAGTCCAAACTCCCTCGGCTTATCGTTCATCCGAGCACGCCAGACCAACTCCAGCGATACCGCGTACACACCCTCCGAGGCCCCTGAAGCAAGCCCCTTCAGCGAAGCAGCATCAACACCTTCAGAAAGCACGCCAGCATGAAACTATAAGGCTAAGGAGTGTTCGGATGGTAACACCCGCGGTTAGACTAAAACTACTAATGCACCGGTGCATATGTCCCTGTATTGTGTAAACTGTGTAGACAAAAAGGATCATAGACACATAGCTAGAGTTTCAATTTCGGCTTCTGCACCGCGAACCTCTTAAGAGTTCCCCGAAGGTCGGAACAATCCTGGCCAGATTAGCCTTTCGGGTTTAGGGTCTATCCGGGGTTCTCCCTGTACAACCTGAAATCCTAAAGCCTCAACCAAGTCTAAGCCGAGGATAGGTCGTTATCCTGCTGTGGAGCAAGCATACGAGCCTTGCTTCCACTCCCAAGGCTTGGGGTTGTGGGGGCCTGGGAGTGGGGGCCTGGCCGTGCCAAACGAGGAACACGAAACGAGGCACCAAGACCACATTCCAGATTGAGCATGTGCGACCCGAATTTCCGAAACCATCGGAGCCGCTGTGATCCTGTCTACACGAGTGGGGCTGCGGATTGGCGTTCGGGTGTACCCTTTCTCGAACTTTATGAGGGTGGTGTGGGTTGAAAGGATTCGAACAGACCCAGCAGGCCTAGAAGGGCTCAGGGTTCCCAAAACCCTCACCCCAAGTCTTAGACGCATCCCGGATGCACGAGCTTCGGCTGCGACACCATGCAGCGGGTGACGAGGCCCTCAACGCCTTGGGGATTCGGCCGGTTGCAAGTTTAGCCTTGGAGCCCCGACAACCCCGAAGGCCAACTTGGAGCTCCCTGAAGGGCCGAACCGCGGATGCATCATCAACATTTCCCTCAAGTGCAGGGCGCGGGATCTCACGGTTTAGGGCTTGCGGCTTGCGTGCAGCAACTCTTACTCGGAGTTGCACAGGTGTCTAAACCCCACACCATGCCCGGTCTAGGTGGGGTCCATTCTTTAAACCTCTGAGCACCCAAAACCCAGACGTCCCTAAATCGCAAAACCGAAGTACCTGACCCCCTACATGTTTAGCAACAATGTCGCCTGAACCAGGGCAGCAGCCGTCAAGTCTTTTGAACTCTGCACAGTTTAGGACTCATAGGGTTTATAAAACCTGGTAATGTAACGCACCGACAGGCCGACAGGTTTAAGGTATTCAATGTCACTATATAGGATTTGTACAGCTCACAGCCTACGGACGTCAGCCCACATCTTAGCCTCGAGTGGTCACCATCAAGGTGTTGTTTGGATCCCCAAACGAAGATGCACGAAGATGCCATGCATCACTACACCAGCAACGATACCAAATAATGAAAGAGCACCTACCGCCCAAGCCCTACATATTCAAGAGCGCTCCAAGAGCAACGCTGCCACAATCGGCCCATGAGTCCAATCTGCCCGCAAAACACGCAAGGCCCTAGAAATACGAGCGGCACCCGAAATACACGGCCCTGCCATGATTTTGGAAACTTCGAATGAGAACTGCCGCCAGGAGCCCAACTTTTGTCAACCACAAAACACCTCTCAAAACGCATGGGGATTCATCAAGTACCACAGTGCCAAAGTGGTGAGTTTCGCATGAATTCGCTTCCCCGGCAAATACGGCCTGCGTGGGACTGCGGCGAGAATGTGATGTTACTCGGAAATGTGCACTCCGCCATCTCCGCCACAGCCAGCAACCGAATCCCTTCACTCTGAAAACAGGAAGCCTCCAGGAGTTCTCGTAACGTAGAGCATCACATCACCATCGGTCTGTAGTCATCATCGCCATTATCAATACCAGGTCGTCAACACCATCAACATGATCAGCACAATCACCCATACTTATACACACGACTGCAAATATCACTCGGGCGCATTTTTGAGCCGCAAACAAGCGTGCGTCCGGGGAGACACGATGCGCTTAGAGGCTTAGAGGTGCAACTCGTGGATTCGACCCAGTTTCCCTCAAGCGCAAGATTGCTCAGAGGAGGATCCGTAAGGCTTTGGATCTTAGGTCTTCATATAAGGGTTGTGCGGTTCAGGCTTTGCAAGATATTCGGAGTCCAATTCGCGCTGATGTTGAGGGAAGCGTTGGGGGCTGATGAGAACATTCGTCGAAGATCCGCTTTATCCGCTCAGACTGTCAAAGCCGCACTGCCGCAGCTTCTTCAGAGAAGCAGCAATTGAAATATCTCGGAGCTGGACCACAAGAGATTGCGCAAAGACTTAAAAACCTGAAATCGCAAAGCTCTGTTCTAATTACGTACCACTCTCTGCCTATCTCTCTCTCTCTCTCTCTCTCCCCCTCAAAGCCCGCCTACCCAAATCTATCTGATCCGTGGAGCTTGAAGTCACAACTGACCTCTATATATTTTCTAGATACACATAATTCGTATCTAATCGTTTATTTACCATGTAGATATATACGATGCGCATGCACTACAGTAAAACCCAAACCAAACCACAAGGTCTCTTCAACCAAAAACGCCTCAACGCCCCAGAGACGTTCGCTTAAGTTTCTGCATAATGCATATGAGGGACCGAACAGAACCGGCTGAACGAGCCGCAGCGACCCTGAGCGAGACTGAACCGAGCCGAACCGCCACAGGTCGAATCCCAGCTACAAGCCACAGGACCGAACAAAAACGAAACTACGAACGAGCCGACCCACCTGCGGTCAAATCACAGTTTATAGCAGTTGAGTGCTTGTGAGACTGCGCTTGTAACAGATGCCCGGTTCATGTATACATGTGTATACATATGTAACCGTATGAAACATATGTATATGTCCATGTATGTATGTATGCATGCATGCAGGCATGTATGTATGTATGTATGTATGTATGTATGTATGTATGTGTACATATACAGACACACATATACATATAATACATATATATATATATATATACATACATGCAGATGCACATACGTACATACATACATACATACATACATACATACATACATATTGAAGACTATGTGTGCCGGGTTTGCAGCTCATCTAATCGCTAGCATTTTTCTTTGTCGCGGTCGCTATAGGGCATGGGGCCCAAGGGTTGGTGCCGTCCCGTGGGTGCATGCAAAACCGCAGTAAATGGTTCCCACATCCCAACCGCTAGGGTTGCAAGGATACTTGTAGCCCCGTTAAAGTAGAAGGGTCTTTCCAACCTGAAAACGCAACGATCTTAGCAGTTGTCTGCTTCAGGATGGGAAGAACAAGACAAATCGAGGTTTCTCGTGGCTGCTGCGAGATGACTGGAACGCAGCAGCCCTGGCCAGGCGAAGGTATCCAATCTCACAGCCAGGGGTCACTGGGTCTCACGCCACTGCTGAACTCTAGGCCCGACAGCACTAGGCTATGTACCCTAAACATCCCAGACCCTCAAACCCAAGGACTGAGAAGGCCTGCGCCGGAAACTCGAGCCACCGATCACAAGCACAAGAGGATGTCGGGCGTAGTGTTAGTCGGTTTAGCCGCTGCTCTGGGGGCCGTGGAGTGATGCGCATGACCCGGTCTAGCCTTAAGCCTCTGCTCTGAGTGTGCGACCTTTACAGAATCCGAAACCACCAAATGCAATGAGCCTCAGGCAGAATACAAAGGCTCTAGTCTAAGGCTCTAAGATCTTCAGGGCTGGGGACCCAGATGCTAGCTTGAAAACTCAGAGGATGTTGCGACATCTTCGAACGAGGAGGCCGGGCCATCTGACATGGCCTCTCAAACTGAGGCTGCAGGGTTAAGGCTTCAACTTCAGAGGTTCATGCGTTCTGTCCACGGCTTCGGCGTCATTCCCTGTCATGTTTTTTGGATTTGTTGGTGTACTTCGTAGCTTCTGTCTATGCTTCTTGGGAGACCAGGGCCGAGGCTTAAAAGTTTCAAGGTATTTCCCACATCCATCTCTAACCTCAGTCTGTGCTTGATAACACTTCAATCTTACTCCGTGAACGCTCCGCGCAACAGGCGGTAAGCTTGACGTCTACACTGCAGGGCATGAAGTTGCCCAACGGCAAAGCACACGAACTCCTGGACAATCACCTGAACCCTGAAGCCTGCGGCCTGGACATGAAGTCCAACAACCGATACAAGCAGATCTACGCTCCCAGATCCTGCGTTCTGAAGCGAACCGAAACTCCTCCGGCCTGTTGACTCTCTTGAAAGGTTCAGAGGGTTTTGGGGCTTCGATATGGAGCCTAAGGCCTTGTGACTTTGGAGCTCCACCCGATCCCGACAAGCCTCCCCCTGGACCTGCAGGCCTCAATCCTTACGCCTGCGCTTGGCATATGAGCCTCAAAGGTGAGAGACGCTGTTCCCTCGTAACCTACAAGGTAGATAACCCCAAAAACACTGTGTTGATGATTTAGGCGCCTAAGCGTCATGCAAACCCTTGCAAAACTTGCAAACATTCAGTGTGAGTGAGTACTTTCAGCCGTTGGGTATTGGGCATGGGTACGCAAGGCAAAAGCTGGTGGTGTTGGATTCTGATTTGCTACTGACAGGGTTTGGGGCGTGGGGTTGGTCTACAACTCAAAAAACCCTTCGCAGACCAAGGTTGTTTCTTTTTGGTGGGCGCGCTTTACAGTCGTGGGGACTGCGGCGCGCTAAACCCGAAACCCTAAAACCGAAATCCTAATTCATTCGCATCCTAACCCGGAACCCGAAAGCCCCGAACATTCGATTGAAAATCCTGAGAACGCTTTCCAGAACCCGGTCGCCCTTCGATTGGCCTCAGCGTCCATCGAGCTCCGGTCAGTTTCTGGATCCGCCGGAACCTTGCTTCGTAGTGGCCCGAAAGGCACCAACAAGTCAACTAGGATTCTTCTTGTGAGTCGGGCATGGTCGCCCGGGCGCCTAGGGGACTGCTGCGTATTCTCTTTCCCAACGGTCTGTCTGCCTTTATTGCAACTACAAGCAGTGATCCCTGAATGCAAAAGCCAGGGCTGCAGTTTCAGAGGAACAGCAAGACCAGCAGAACAGAGACATCATCCATACAGGCCCTTGCTCTCATCAGTTCTCGCTCTCTGCCTCTCTCTCGCTCTCTGACTCGCCTTCTCTCCTCGCTCGATCTCTCTCTCTCTCTCTCTCTCTCGCACTCACTCACTCACAAAATGGAATGCCAGGTCCGGTTTGCATGGCCGGTCGGGGCACAAGTACGAGGCGGATTTGTGGGCCTTCGCGACAACCACACGTCGTTGGGGCACGCTGTCCTGCCCATCGATACACAAGTATTGCCCTCTTGCACTCGACCCATAGAAAGACTCTTTCAACCTACTGCTTCAGTGCTCCTCTTGTGTTGATGGGGGCCATGCTTCTGGGCGACGAAGAGATGGAGCCGGTCTTTCCGTCCCGGGGCGTTCTCTACTTCCCTCCGCACGTGGCTCACAGCACTGGCGTGGCCCGTGTGCACGCACGAGCGCGCGCCGGCACACACGCACTCGCTCCCTCGCTCTCTCGCCCTCCCTCCCTCCCTCCCTCCCTCCCTCCCGCCCGCCCGCCCGCCCGCCCGCCCGCCCGCCCGCACGCACGCACTCACTGACTCACTGACTCTCTGACTCACTCTCACTCACTCACTCACTCACTCACTCACTCACTCACTCACTCACGTCTTTAGGAAGAAGGAAACCTTTTCAAGACTTGGGAGCTCCTGGGCCTTCAAACACCGATCAGATCTCAAAGGAAATGGTTTGGAGAATGATCTGCCTGTGTGAATGCTCTTTGCTTCACTAAAACACACGAGCTCCGCGCTAAGAACTATGACAACTCTTCAATCTCGCAGCAAGAAGTCACAGGTTCGCTGACTGTAACTTTCAAACAATCAGCCAAACAACGACGTCAAGGTAAAGGTTGGGACGCAGAGAACATGAACTGACCACCGGTGGTCGGGAAAAGTAGGATCGCAAAGGCAACACAACGTGTTAAGTCCCAGACTATAAGGCTTTACAGCATAGGCTTGGAGCTTCAACCATGAAAAAGAACTCCGAAACCGTGAATCCCGAAAGGGCGGCTCTGCATTGATATCCACGACATACTAGGCCCCTCGCAATGCTATCCAGAGCCAGGCAACGTCTGTGCAGCCACACACATCACACCAGAATTTGCCGTCGTCTGCGTCCGACTCCTGCTTCAAGGTTTGGCAGTGTCTCCATGGAATTTATAAGTAAGCATGCCTGTAATTCACAACAAACCAACATGTACCATAAAGCAAAAAGACATGGACGCAAATACATACACGGAGCGACAGAAAGCAGTTGAGAGAAACCGTGCCAGATACAGACCATGTGTTTGGTTGGAGTTGCCTATTCCCGTTGCAGCTGATCATGAGAAGCTTTTGCGGTTAAAGCCCCGAACCAGCTGTCGGGAACCTTATTGGCGTCCCGAAGCCGGACCTGGTCCTCTTCGAAGGAATGTAGGGCATGGCAGATCGCCTTAGGTGCGACCCCAGACTTTACGAGCCCCCAAAACCTTGAAGACAGAAGGCTCCAAGTTGCAGCCGGCAGCCCAAATCAATCCCTTTTACCAATACCCTGGCATGATCTTGTCCCCCAAACCTGAAAACCTTCGATGTAGGGAGCCTGAACCCTAAAAGCCTCAAAGATCCTCAAAGTGTCAAAGATATGAAAGCCCTGAACTCTCATGAAGAACCTGAGGCCTCAACAACAAACCTGACAAGCTACCCAGCCTTTCGGTCGCGGGTAAAAGTTCGAAAACTAAAGCACCGCACCACGAATCCCTTCACCTCAATGCCCTGAGGCAGAACATACCTCAACAAAAACCCGAAGTGCATCAACCCACAAGCTAAGAACACCGACAGGTTCAGCCGACTCTTGAAGGTCCCAAGCTCGAAAAGCTCGCCCACGTCACCTCGTGAAAAGCTGCATAACACTCCAACACCTGCGAAAATCCCAGAGCACTTTCTGAAAACCCCGGACCCTTAACCGGAAAGCCAATCGCCTATAAAGCCCCCAAAACTCGGCTGCCCAGGAATCTACGCACGAAGCTCCCTATCATCTGCAGATTTTAGAGAAAGCCTCCCACTTCAGGTGCCAGCAGGTCACGCACTGCCAGTCGGAGTGAAACTCAAGCTGTCTGCATGGAGACTTGGTCATGGACCTAGAGACAGCTTCTGGGCGGGTTGAGGATGCAGCCCACGGTTTTAACAAAAAGCTTACCGGGGTTTGGGCTTAGGGCCTATAAGTCATTGACACCCGAGACCCTCTGCCCGGATAGAGACCTCCAGGTGATGCGTTGGTTTAGCACAATTAGGGTGAGTCAGTTCGATGGCGGTCAGCATCAAGGATGACTTAGGCTTGTCTGTGCGTTTAACAGAGATAGGGATTGCCAGCAGTTTGGAGTCTACAACTCTCTGACTGCGGATATCGAAATTGGAAAGGAACCTGAAGTCCTCTACCCAAGAAGATCGTGTGAAACCCAGTAACTAACCCGGCTAGCAAGGACTGCCACCCTTCAACTTTACAAGAAAAAGGATAGACAAACGCGGGTAGAAAAGGAGAGCAAGTAAAGGAGAAGCGGCTTCACCGTCTTGTGGATGTACGACATGATGACGTGGTAGGCACCTTGCATTTGCAAGCCGGCCCTGATGAACAGAATCTCTTCGTAATCACATCTAACTCCGAAGAAGGGATCCTAGCCTGTAAGCCGGGCCTGTGGCTGCGATGCTGGATCTCCAATGGGTTGGGGGCTTGGTTTCGATGTACTCGTAGGAACTTCTTGAGCTCAAGGCTTTGGGGTCGGTGCAAGGTCACTTCAGAATCCGCAACGAGCGTGACAATATCCAAAAGAGAGTGATGCAGCAATGACGGTACATTCGTCATCATGACATCATCATCATCATTATCGCCAGACTAGCGAAGGCCATAGAGTCATAACTAAAAGCAGCATCTGGAAACATCGTATTGTTCAAAACCATGGAAAAGAAACCCATGCAAAACCGCACCAAATCCTCCGGTGCCTACACCCTCATCAACCTGTAAATTCTTCAAGTTCAGCGGTTAGGGTTCAAGATTTTGGAGTTGGGGCTCGAGGTTTCGGGTGGACGGCAGTTCCAAAATAAGCGATCGACCTTGTCGAGGAAGAGCGGGAAACACTAGCAGGCCAATAATCTAAAAACCGGCGTCGCTCCGGATTGGACGCTCCAGGCAGAGGTTCTACAGCAACAAAATCATGTTTTGTAGTCCAATCAAACCTGGTACCTCTTCAGCTCTAAGCCCGGGCTCCGTTTGAATGGAAGCCTAACCTCGAACTAGCCAGAATGTCTCGAAAGCAGCAAAGCAGCAGCAGCCGGATCCTCGCACATTCCTTGATGCAGTGCTCGGGCTTCCCCTAATCAATCCCGAAACCACACAACCATTGTATCCTACGCCTAATCTGTTAGTTGGGGGGTGGGCGCGGGCGCTGGGTGGCTGGATTGCTTTACGAGTAAGAACATTTGGGTTCAGGGGTTTGGGGCGTACGGCCTGGGTTGCTTATCATACCATACACTGCATACACTTTGTGGGCATCCATTTTTGCAAAACTGCAGACCAAAACTGCCTGGAGCCGGAAATCCCGACCTTCAGGCCTGCTAGCGACGCTAATCACACACCAAAGGCGCATCTCAGGTTGGAGATTGAATCTGGCAGGGATGCGGACTTGCTAGCGAATCGGACGGTGCGAATCGGATCATACGAATGGGCTGGGATATGTGGAAAAGGGATGTGTAATGCGGATCGGATCGGGGACCGTGTTCAGAGGCCTTGCACGGGGTCCTTCGTTTTAACAAAATGTAGAAATCCCAACAATCCAACCTGAGATTCCTGCTCAAGTCTAAAAAATCACGGAAGCAGGCATTTAATCGTAAGCCTTTCAGCTTCCATAGTCACCCAAAGCCCCCATGCCTGTAAGCTGCTACTAACGATACTCGAACGAGATCAAGAATTTCTGCCAGTACTAAATATGATGAAACGAGAAAGGGGCACCGCTTCGAAATACCACAAGAAGAAAAGACCGCAAATAAACGCAGCGGCTCATATATATATATATATACCAATATGTGTATGCGTACATATTTGTATACAGTTATACATATGTATATGTGTATATACGTTGTGTATATATGTATATATGTATATCTGTATATCTGTATATCTGTATATCTGTATATATGTATATATGTATATATGTATATATGTATATATGTATATATGTATGAGCCCGACACCTTT
>CAJNDV010031799.1:0-16097 GCA_905221635.1 Symbiodinium sp. CCMP2456 | reverse complement strand
GCAAAGTCCTATCGTAGCACCGAAACCGCAAAACCTGCAGAAAAGCGCTCGGCCTAATACGGACTTGTGTGGACCTATGTACATATAATATACATACATGTGTATATATATATATATGTAGGTATGTATATATATATATATACAGATGTATATATATATATATATAATTGCCAAGACTTTAAAGCTCAGGGCCTTCAGCCGGATTCAGCCGCATGCCCTGACCCCAAAACAAGACCCAAAAGCAAGGAAAGCAACCGCAGATTCCCAGATCCTGCGGCCGAAACCGAGAAGTCGCAGACAAACCCCGAGACCAAAGCCAAGCCCTAAAGCCACAACTCCTCTAAACCCTACACCCGGAACATTTGAGCACACCCTAAACCCTAAGCCCGAAAGCAACCCTACGTAAAGCCCCGAAATTTACACTCAACACAAGCAATCCCGAACCCCAAGCCGTCGGATCTGATTCGTGGCTGTTGTGTGATCCGACTCGTTCCCTCTCTTGTCTGAGCCGCCGGGGGTTGCGATCCGATCCACGGCGGTTGCGCGATCTCCCAGTGACTCGGGTCGTGACCCTGCTTCATGCTACGTATGTCTGTGCTAATTCGGGCAACGCTCCATCATCGTCATCACCATCATCATGGTCATCACCATCCTCCTCCTTCTCATAACTATCACCACGTTTAACAACAGTTATTGTCAATATTGTTTAGGTATGGTTTAGGTCATAATAACAGTTATTATTGTTTAGGTATGGTTTAGGTCGTTTATCTAGGGAAGGCCCTCCGCATACTAAGGGTGAGATAACGGCACAATAATTTTTCAGGTCTTCTATATTCCCGATATTCCGGTTCTACTGCTGCTACTGAGCGGGGCGGGGGGCTTACCCAACTACTTAACAACTTATTGTTCATAAGGACCACAAACAATAGCAGCAACAGCAACATATAGCAGCAACGATGACAACGACATCGAGATTGACATCATTAGTATCATAATCATATTGGTGTTCGTTTTGTCCATCTCCATCACCGTCAACATAGAAGTCATCATCTTCATCTTCATCATATGGCCGACCATCACCGACACGAGCATGGAAGTCATCCTCATCCTGTTGGACGCTGCCGTCAACATCATCACCACCGTCCTAAGCACACACACACACACACACACGCAGGCGCCGTAAATTTAGGTCCATGTCCGGGAGTCATCTTCCTCGCATCTTCCAGCAGCATAAGCTGGCACGTTCTGGCGATGATAAGCCTGAGCAGCTGGGGTTCGGCGTACGAAAAGTCTGAAACTTGGCGCTCGGGGCAGGGCTCGGACCCCTGTCTGATCGTCTCTGCTCTTTCGGGCGTGTCTCTGTCCCTGTCGCTGCCTACTTGTGTCCGAGAGTCAGAGAGACATGCAGGAGCATTGCTATATGCAGGGTCGAGTGCAATATAGAATATTGGCCTAGAGAAACAAGCTTTTGCTTCGAAGCTTGGGTGAAGTGCTTGCGCCGGACACCGACACTTGCCTGCCCTGTTGTCCTTCGGCAGTGAGGCTTTCGCGACACAGTAAGTAAACTCGACACCCACGCCGACCCTCAGTATGTTGACTTGACGGTTCACGTGATTTGTAGCTGTTGGCTATCGGATGTAAGTCGTCTTAACCCAGCGATCAACACTCAGGGACCCTAACTACATCCTACACTTTAGCCCAAACTTTAAGCCCTAACAGGAAGGAAGCCTCTTGTTCGGCACCACATCTCCTGCCAACAGGGGGTGGTCACATGTGAGCATCCATTGCTGGCGGATGTCTACTTGAACCCAAAGTTGAGAGTTTAAAGTTTATGGTTGGAAGTTCCCTGTGGCCTCGCTCAACCAGCAGGCACAGAGAAGCACTCCAACAACTAGACACACAAACACTCTTCGATCTCAAATGGACTTCAGGCGAAAAAATCATCGATGTAGACTCCAACGGTGGGATGCCACAGTCACTACTGCATGACGACATTCCACGAAGGTTCGGTAACCTACAGCCCACTGCACATTTCTATCTAAGACCCAAGGACAAGCCATGGGCTTGGGGATTTAAGGCTTCAGGCTGCGAGTCTGGCAGCACTGATCACAACTATCGACATCGGCAGCAATGCCTGTGATGTACGCCAATGTACGCACCCGTGAGCGCAATTGGATCGAGCAGGATTTGTCTCAGTAAGCCTGATGTTGCTGCAACTTGTTCTCTGCAGAAGCTTTGGTAGTCAGTCGCCGAGTCCTTGCTCCACCCTCGTGCTGTTAGTCCCTCAGCCTATTCTCACACGGGCCCGTCTTGTTGCTGTGTCTGCATTCTTGAGCTTCCGCTTTGAACAAGGACTAACCAGAAGCTGTGATTGCAAGTGCCCGTACTTCATACCGGAGCAAAAGCAAACACAAAATGCTAGAGCTTTGTTGAAAGGCTTTTGTCCAACGGGAGCCTTTCCGGCGCACTCGTCACTAGACCCAAGCATAAGCCCAAGCACTCCACCTCGCAAGACCAATGCGAAACACAAACTCCTGTTGAGAAAGCTCAACAACCATCCTCAGGTGCCGCAATCGACATGAGCTCCCTTCCCACTTGCTTTAGACGCAAGCACGACGAGCCGACACACGATCCATGTTTTACCTGGCTAAACCAAGTCCTGCGAATGCCAAATGGCGATGTGATCTGGCTTTCCTCGCAGGGTCCGTGTTTAGGGGACGTGTTTTGCACTTGCGCAGTTCAAACATTTGGGGCATCTGGGCTTCCGGGTTGGATTTTCAAGGATTGGCGGTTCAGTATGTCCAGGAGGTGTGTTTCATCTGTGCTTGGCTGAGGTGCGATCTGTCCGACGTCGGTGGCGGTACCACAATGCCCGGCACTTCGATTCATGATCGGCCACCAAACTTTATAAGCACTGCGTACACATAATATCCCCGCTCAAGCCCAAACCCGAAGCGGAACCGCTGGAACACCGAATGATGCCTTATTTCAAAGTATAAGAAATGGTATTCCCTGAAGCATCCCCTACCCGCCCCTGCCCTGCCAAGAAACCGATCACTGCTTTGGGGGCGACTACTTGGCTGACCTGATGCTCACGACACAGGCACAGGACATGCAAGCTCAGTCTCCAAGAAGAAATCATGACCTGGCTAAAGCGAATGGGAGCGAATAGGAGTCAAACTAGTAGAACTCGTGCGCGGCAGTACCTCGAAGAAGCAGAAGTAGTGGCAGTGACAGTATTGTAGTGGCAGTAGCAGCAGAGGTAGCAGTAGCAGTAGCAACCAGTATCAAACTCAGCCGCAGTACTAGCGCCAGTATTGCTTCCAGCACAAAGAGGCACCAGTAGTAAAGTGCCAGTATAGTACTGGTAGTGCTCCACCTTTAGTACCAGCCGCACAAGTAGAAGTAGGTATTTGTCGTGCTGGTAGCACTAGTGGCACTAGTCACTTGCCTTTTTTCTGGATTTCCTCTCGACTGCCGAGCTGCTCGTCTGTGGCAGGGCTGGCGGGCGGATGATGCCCGCAGTCTGGCAAGCTGCATCACCTGGGCTTGCATTTCGACAAGACTGCAGCAACTACTGACAGGGTGTGCTTCAAAGCGGCCTCATATTATAATCAAGGATTCCCCAGAAGCCTCCCTATGCCCCTCCCCACTTGCCACGCTTCAGAAGGCGAGACGCGCGCGAAGCTTGAGATGCTTAACTCTGGGATCCTCTCAGAGAAAAAAGTCCGGAAGCACATCGCACCTTACATGATCCGAAGGAACCGTAAAACCTGATCGAAAATGTAGACTGTGTACCTGCTTGGTGTCGAGGGCTGGAGGGAGAACGACTTCAGCGTTCAGGAGCCGTTGGCTTCGGGACCACAGGCTGGAAGATTAAAAGCTTAGGTTGTGGGGGATCGAGAAAGGTTGCGGATTTACAAAGCCTCGCTTGAGGTCTGGGGTGTAAGCCGGAAGTCGAGGTTCGGGTATTGCTCCGCTAACACACTACGCACTATTCACTAGCCTGATTTTCTGCACCCCTAACTTAATCCCAGTTCAAGCCTGCCTTCAAACCCCAAACCGGAACCTTGAACTCTACACACCCAACCTGACCACTCCCCGGCAAACCCTACTACCAAAACTGGTATCTTGCTGAGGCCGCCAAGATGCTGGTGTCGGCACGGTGGTTTGCAGGCTGAGCATCGGTTTGGGTCTCTTTGTTGTGGGTCCTTCATTGTGCCGGCATGGGAAGGCTCGGGGAGCTGTGTGTTTAGAGTCTCTGGGTGTCTCGGTTTGGAGATCCAACACTGTAGCTGTAAACCGCAAAACATCAAGATCTCAAACCTCGCAAGACCCGGACTCCTCACAACACAACGTCGCTTCGGAGGGATTTCCGCAGCTCTGGAGTTTAAAAATCTCACAGGCGACCCGCAAAGCTACAGGAACGCTGAGCAGGCAGAGTCCTGCAAACGTTCCGGTCACTCCCTGGACGAAATGTATTTCTTGTCAAAATAGTCCTGGTCCCCTGAGGCTTGGGCACTTTTTGGGTTTTGCAGTCGTAGAATTCCGAGTTTAGGGTTGATTCGAGGCTGTGGGATTTAGGATTTGGGACATGGGTCTGTCTCCAACTTCTTCAAGCAAGCTCTTGCAGCACGAAGTGACCCCGCCCCTAAAAGAGAACAACTCTGCCCTGCTTTTTTGATCCCTCGAGCAGGGTGCGAAGCCCAGAATGATGTAAGCCTTATGCTGCCACATTTCAGCCTTACACGCTAATATGCATGAGAGTAGGCCCATTATTTCCGAAATCGTAGTTTTAGCAACCAAAACGTGAATAGATACCCAATAATAAGACATTGAACACCACCACAAATTGCTAAAAACAATGGGCCCTGCAAGGAGAGTGACAGTTTCTGCAACCTTTACACAATGTCACAAGCATGGTGCATCAAGCATCTCGTCCAAATCCCACAGGTCCGACAGGCTAAGGAAAGGAGTTTGGGACTTTCAAGTCCCAGGCTGGAGGGTTTGGGGTTTTGACTCAAGGCTTCAGGGTTGTCGACTAGAGCTCAGGGATTGGGATCAAGCCCTGTCCGAAACGACAGAGCTGACAACTCAGCATCGCGGAGTTTCGGCCCTTGATGGACCGCGCAGATCCTTCTCCCATTGCGATAACCTTCAGACTCTTCGTGGCAGTCTGACCCGACATTCCTTTGCCCCAGAGTCAATTCAAGTACTGGAGCTGTGCAAGAGGATCAACCTCTTGGAGACCAAGCTCGCAGGAGTTGGCACACGCCAATCACGCATACGTCCGTTACGTCTTCATCCCATGAACCCAAAACCTGCTATGTTCCCTTTAACCCCGAACTCCTTGTATGCCCCAACCAGCAGCTACGTTTCATGCTCCAAGACTGCGACCCCAAAACTAACTCGCCTGAGCAAACGCAAACACCCCGAATGAAGTGCATAGCACCCCCAAGCCAGAATGCCTGGAAAGCTTACCTGCTGCAGGTCTTAGGATCCCTAATGCCGCCAACGGCAAAGCTCTGACACACAAACTCTACTGATCAGGAAAGCTCTCAACAAAAGAAGCCCTGCTCCTCCATGCGAGATACAATACTGCGAGGTGCTGAATATAGGTCAGTGACTCCATCTCAAGCAACGTATAGTCGTATTGTATCTTCGCGGCAGGGAGCCAAAAGCGCCGCACCCTCTGCATTAGTTTCAACGGAAGTCTTCTTTGCATGCTCATCCGTGTCCCCCACCTAACCGTACCCCCACACACACACACACACACGCAGAGACATCTACACACATACACACACACACACACACTCACACGCACGCACACAGACACACACACACACACACACACACTTGCATACCTGTCATCCTTACTCAGATGGATGCTGTTTGTCCTAATTGATTACATTGTCTCTCTTTGATCGTATCCTTTATTCATTTTAGGATTAGATATTCCAGTGCCACAAGGGCCCACTGGTTAATCGAAAACAGGTAGGTCTGGCTGATCGGGCCAAGTATCACAGTGCATTGACAGTGTCTTCGTTGGGCAGTGACTGTCAGGCATGCATTGCCCCCCTGCAGAAACATGACAAAAGTGGTAAACTGCTTCACCTACATCCTTCGGAACAGGAGTGTCGCCCACACACACACAGCCGGGGGTACCCGGTAGGAGCAGTACTCGGCTCATTTTGCAACCGCTCAAAGGAATGAATATGCAAAATCCAATTACGGGGGAAACTTTACGACTCCATGTCCTCGTCATAACTTGGTGGTTCCTCATTGGAATCATGTTGGGTAACCATCGGCTCAATAGGTCGATTTACGGCGAACTTGGTGGCTGGCTCCCAAAAAGAAACATGCGTGCCATCCTGTATGAGCTGGAATGTGCTTTGTGGACGGTCCGCTGACGTGTATTCGTGCATGTGAGGCAGGAGTAGCGGCAGACGATGACATTGCCGTCGAGAGATATTGTCAAGAATGACGATGTGAAGTCGTAGACGATTCCTTTCGGCACGAAGCTCATCCATGTCTGATGTCCGCTTGGACATCGTAGCTACAGCTACCTAGCTGGAAACCTTGTACCTGAAAGGCTGCTGAAGCAGTACGGCTAATACGGTATGTTGTGCTCGATCTCAATCAAAGCATGATGCAGCGACAAAATGACGAACATGCAGGAGCCTCTCCAGCATCAGCACCAACAGCTCCAATCCGTATTCAGAGTACGAGGATTCTGGAAACTCTGGTTGCGTAGCAGCCAGTAACAGAGGGACAATCAAAGTGTAGAAGAACATCGTTCATTGCTTGATTGACAGTTTGACAAATGGTACTGATTTGGTGAAACAGGTCTGGAATTGAATTTGCTACTACCGTTAGAGTCTCAGAAACCTCAGACTGCTGTTACACCAGATCTTTGATGTGAACTTGGGGCGAATCGAGTTGGGCTTGTTGAATGCGCGGAATGGCAATGTCTTCCTCATAGCGATGCTGCACACCTGCGCGCATTTGTTGAAGCTCAGTCTGTGCGTACTGAATCCATCGTTGAAGCAGAAAAAGAGGACCATGCGCAGAACCAATCGCGTCGGTTCTCATGGCTTTTAACAACTATGTTGAAAAAAGAGCCAAAACATGCTGACTGCAAACACCAAGGCACTGAAGACCTTTAGGATAGTTGATAACTTGCATTGGCAAAGTTCTGTCGAAGACAACGTAATCTCTCATCACGAATATGAGGAGGCGAAGCATGTCGTTCAATATGAATCCTAGCACAATGGAATCCAGCGGTACGATTCGATGTCTTTGTGGACCAGCACTATTAGGTTCTCGAATCTTCCACAAGTCAGGCCGAAGCAGAAGTTGAAGATGATGATGGTTGAGCTGTAGATCGAATCCAAGATTTTCTTCAAGGGCATCGGTACTGGAAACATGTTCGTGTGCAACAGAATGCTGATAAAAATTGTTACTAAGAAAATGCTGAAGTCGTCGACCGTTAATAATCTTGTGTGAGACGATCACCAGTCGGTTGTCAACATACTTGGGGAAAAAACAAAGTGTGGTTGAAGTCGAAGAAGCTTTGTACATGTCAAACATAGATTTCTTCTTCAGTGGATACCGTAAGTCCAGCTAACATGGGTGAGATCTGGTTGCCAATGGTGGCCCCGCGACACTGTCGAAAGGCTTTATGCATGACGGTGAAAACACTAGCATCACAACTGAGCTCACAGATATCCACGACGTCGGTGAGATGAACGAGAACGGTTTGTTTGGCAGTCTTTCTAGGGCAGCCACGCCATATGCGCGGTTGTGTGTCTTTCTCTTTTAGGTTCACAGAAAAAGAGAGGCGGTTTCGACGTCGACGTTTTTACACATGCAATATTCATTGACAGCCCAGCGGACAGCGTTAAGAGTGCGGAACACAGGGATAGAGGTAACGAGCCCCACAAAGTCTTGATTGTAAACAATGGCATGCGTCGTCAGGAAGTTGCTGAGGAAAGACTGTGAGTTGCTGCAATATATTGGGTAGGGTATTCAGTCCAAAGGATCGAGGACATGTAACGCGCATAACCACTTCCCAGGCGATGGCTGTGGCTCGGAACAGCTTTGCATACAAGAAATGAGTGTACGAGATGATAGGCCTGGCGCCTTTGAAGTCTTTCTTCTGTCTTAGCAGCAAGTATGCGATCGGTAGGCTGGATGTACAAAAATTGATGCCCCCTTTGTACCGACGTAAAACTGGTCGTAAAGTTGCACCACGCCAGAACTCATCGGCTTGCATGGGCTGCGTGGGTAGTTGTTGATAGACTTCAGTGTTTCCAAATGTGGTTTGTAAGTCTGCCTTACGAGGCGCTGGCAGAATGGATGTCCATGGGTGATAGCATGGTCACGACCGTGCACGGAAAAGCCTTTGAGGGAATACTTGATAAAGACGGCATCTTTATACTTCAGTCTAGTAAAGGCGGCATTTTTATGCTGACCCCATTCCTGCAGAATAAACAGCCTCCAGTAATCAAAGTGAACTGTAAAGATGTTGCGACGACGCAACCAGCGGTCAAGCGTTGGCCACGTAGACTTGACGTAATAGTACAAGTTGGGAAACAGTTGTGAGTCCATGGAATACTGAAGGAGACGCCGAAATCGCTTGGGAAAAGTCAACAAAGACAGAGGTGTTGCAAGATGTCCATCCGCAAACCGAGCTTGAGGGTGTTGTAGACGTAATGTAGCAAAACTGCAAGGTGGTGGTATGTCCCAAGACCACGAATCTGCACGAGCGACGTTGTTGTAGATGACACCACGTAACGAACGATGTTCTCCAGCTACACACTTCTTGTGGGGGAGGTGAAACGGGATCACGAAGTCCTTGGAGTCGATAGCAATGTTGCTAGTCCATTGCTCAACAGCCTTCTGAAATGATTCATGTGCTAACAAAGGCAATACACCAAAGGTCTGGGGCCTCGAGGAACTGCACACTGACGACATGTAAGAATGCGACGCAGTACTGATCGGACAGCGGTTTGAGGAGGATCATTTAATTTAACAGATTGCAGAGGCGAAATAATGCCTAGACTTCATGATGATGAAATTCAGCACCCCTGAGCCTCTTCTCGGTCTGAAAGGCCTTCATGCCTCCATTGGCACTATTCATCAATAGAAGCCAATCGTCAAAAGGTTCGAGCAAAGTGTTTTTGTATAATCGCAGAAGACCTAAAGTGCGAAGCTTACGACGGACTTTAAGCCAAAGTCTTTTGCCAGGACTGCCATGAGTCCCATGAGTGGACTTAACAGTGAACAACTGAGAAAAGCGAGTCGTAGAGGTGGGATTAAGCTTGAGAACCCAGGGTGCATTCAACTGTGGCTTCCAAGAATGAATAAACGAATATTCTGCAGCTCTGGCTTCACGAGGGCTTTCAAAGGTGTGGATGGGGATTATAACTGCATCAAAAAAATCACTGCGAGTATGAAAGAAGTGTAGCATCAACTCTGCATTGCAAAAGTCACCCCGTTGCAATAGTCGATACTTACGAGGTCGTGCATCCGAAGAATGAACGACGGGAAACTGATGTGGACCCAACATAGAGCCTGCGACGATGTAAAAGTGCGCCATATCCGAAGTTCCATCCTCGCTTTTCCACTAGTGGCATCAGCAAGATGTTAACGCTGTTGCTTTGTTCAAGAAATGAAGAGCACTCCAAAAGACTGAGGCCTCCCAAGTGAAGTAGTCTGCGCCTCCATTTGCGAATATGCAAAGCACGGCAACCGCTACGAAAGATTGCATGTGCCGTCATAAATGCAGCCAATACTCTCGCAGGAAATCGTAAAGCCATATATTCACTGACATCAAAAACGATGTGTGGTAGAATCAACAAGCCATGCAATAACTCGAGAGTTGTCAGCAAACTGCGTATCCTCTCCTGAACCTAGTCAGACGTCACTGAGTGCTGTGGCTGCAAGCAACACTGTGACAAGCTCAGGCCCCTTGGTCTTGGCTGCCAATGAAATGGTGCATCCCAGATGCGACCATTTGTCGCGCAAAAGTTCCATACGATCTTTAGGAAGACACTTGAGGATCTCTGAGGCTCTTGCAATTGCAGCCATCAGATCATTGTGTTTGCTTGCACCAATCGTTTGCTTCAAACGTTTGACCCAGGCTGTAATGTTCTGCTTGGTGTGACCCAAGCTTTGATTCAGCAGGGCACGGTCACCGAGTCGCTCAGGGTTCAATGCGCGATCAACAAGATCTTCTTGCATCCCGAAGGGCAGCGGTGCCTCCTGCTTCTCTAGCAGCCTACGGTGCTTAGCTGGTTGTTGGCCCTCAGCATTCTTGCTGCTTCGAGCCTTCTCTGCCTCAAGCTGTGCGCGAAGAGACTCAATCTCTTCTGAGCAGGATAAGACGATGACGACATGTTCGAAGCAAAAGGGTCTAGCTGTTCAAACAAAAACTTTGCAAATGCTTGAGCTTGATGAACCTTGAATTCTTCAGCAGTGGGCAGTGGGGTGAGACTTGGAAAGCTCGGCAACACTTTGAGTCTTACAAACGTGAGCAGCGAGGTCATCTAGATCCCACCCCTTTTCTCGAATGATGGAAAAACAGCTTGCAAAAGTACAGCTTCGTTGACTTTAGATCTACTGCAACGTCTTAAGATTCCGTTAAGAACGACAGTATTTGCAGCTTTGGCCCAAAAAGCTTTGACGGAACTAAAACCACTCGGTCGGGGGCCATCAGGAGGTGGTGGAGAGCTCGGGGCTGGCAAAGGCGGTGGGACAATGTAGCTCACGACATTGGGGCGCCAAATCACACTCGACGTTGGGGGTCTGTAAGGTACCACGCTAGTAAAGGGCATCGAAGGTCTCAAAGTCATACGGCAGCTTTTTGTTTAGGCATTGCTTTTCGTGGGATTGGATCTCGAGGCCGATCAGAATCTGAAGGAGAGCTTGCTCTTGGAATATGACCATCCGCATTGGCAAGTACTCCGATCTGCAGCATGTCAAGAAAGTACGTACAAACATGATTGTTCGTAAGCGCGGCGTAAAGGATATTGACTTGCAATCAGAGAGACTGAAAGGATGTCTGTTCGTTCATCAGGTAGCTCGACTCCGCGTCGTTCATGATCATAGCTGCTACCGGACATATTGATACTGCGCCCTACAGCTTGACTGCGCAGCCAAGTCCAAGCAAGCAACAATGCATCAGTGCTACTACAATCTCACAATGCAAGCTGAGCTCAGCAGGCAAGTTGTTGCTTTGCATTCAACACGAATTACTGCTGAGGGTCGATGGTGCTGTTATCCAACAGGACCTGAGGTGCGGGATCAACGGAAAGCATCTCAGACCATTTCGGGCCCCATTGTTCATCATCAGGTTCTCGAACAGGAGATAACAAGTAAAACCTGTATACTCGAGCACTGGATTCACGAATGGCCCATCGCTTGTCTTTGCTGGGAGACTTGATCAATTCGTGGTCTCGGAGATTCTTCACTTCCATGTGTGTTTTGGCAGACGGAGACTTGCTGTGGCAGGTGTTCATGACTCCGGATACAATGACACCGCACTGATTTTTGCTGTAAAAAGCAAATCTTTATGCTGCACGACCAAAGAACCCGACAGGAGTGACAGAATGCTTCATGCCAACAGTCTCATTAGAGGTACGGAAAACTCTGCCACTCTTGAAGATACCCAGTAGAGAAGCCTCACTGCATCCATGCCACCAGCGAAATATAGTCTGGCCTGTT
The DNA here is from genome assembly GCA_905221635.1 of Symbiodinium sp. CCMP2456. Lineage (NCBI taxonomy): Eukaryota > Dinophyceae > Suessiales > Symbiodiniaceae > Symbiodinium > Symbiodinium sp. CCMP2456. The sequence continues at coordinate 4,370 of CAJNDV010031799.1, read as the reverse complement.
CCTAGTGCAGACAGTGAGGAGCCTGGAAACTTGTCTGTATCAATCTGCCACATGATAACATTGTTGCGAAGCCAGGCTTTCCCAGGCTTGGTGAAGATTTTATCATACGGAAGCTTCACAGTAACAATGGCTTGACAGACACTCACAAGCACAGACGGCTGAATGAATACATCAGTGGGCGGGGGGCGTCGCAACAGCTGCAAAACGAACCAATTACAGCGAGCAAACTCATCACTAAGGCGACCAGAATAAAACTTGAACACCTGAAAACAAGGAATTATCCAAAGGTCTGCAAACTCATTGTTTGCAGCATCCTGTCGAATGGCAAGGTTGAGAGTTTCTTCTGTAAGCCGAGCTTGACGGATTGCAAATGCGGCTGCTACCCCCTGAGGGTCACAACCTGAGATCGGACCTGCATTTGACATTGCCAAAGATTGTGCAAGGCTTGCAGTCGTCATCGCTCCAGTAGAATCTCCACGCGCAGGCGGTGGAGGCTGTGATGGTAAAGCGGTGACTGTTGCGGTGGTGGGTGGAGGTGGAGGTGGCGGGTGAAGTAGTGTTGGTGCCGTAGAAGCACCAGGTGGTGGTGGAACAGGTGGAGGTGGAAGTGGTGGCGGTGTAGGCGAGGACTGTGGTAACGGGGAGTGGGATGTGTTGGTCGTGTGACACCTGTATTCACTGGTGACACAGTCGTTGGAGGCGGTGGTGGAAAAGGTGCAGGTGGAGGTGGAGCAGGTGTAGGTGGTGGTGGAGCCGGCGCAGGTGGTGGTGGAGAGGGTGTTGAACCAGGTGCAGGTGGAGTGGGAGTGTTGTCAGCGGTAGTGGTATGAAAAGGTGAAGCTTGTGGTGGGATGGGCTGTGGTTTGGGGTGAAACGGTGAGCAAGCTGCAGGAACCACTACAGGTGCTGGAGCTGCTGTGTTTGGATTTGTTGCAATCTTCGGAACTGCCACAGCTGGATACAAGCGATGTTCGGCATAAACATGAGAAATAGACGAAATGCAGGCAGTACTTCGGCTTGGGGATACAGATCTCCTTGAGGAAAGTGATCTCCTGCGAGTACGTCTTCTGCTTCGACTGCGAGAAGAAGTTTTTCGTCATGTTCTTTTACCAGTTGTGCAATGTGTGGGGCCTGACTAGGTCGTATAGAACCATGCACGACATTAACGCACAACGAGATGCTGTGTACGGCAGAAGACCTGGTTCATGAAAAGGTGCTGCACGCTGCAAAACACATGGTTCTCGAAAAGGTACTGCACAATGGACAAAACCTGGTTCTTGAGCAGATACTGCATGCTGCAACAAACCTGGTTCTGCACCGACATCAGTGCGTAAGGTGAAACTGCCATTGGAGGAAGCGCTTCCTCTCGTGAAGGTCTGGGATCTTGGCGTTGCAGTGGCTGAGACTTGAACTGATAATTTGCCATGGCTCAGGACACACAGCGGAGGTTGTAGTACGACAATGTTAAATGATTGAATGATGATGGAGCTACTCCTGAGCTCCTAGGCCTGGGGTCTTCCAAGGAGCTATCCTGCCAGGAAACGCATCAAGTTCTGAAGCCAAGGTAGCTCAGTTGAGCAAAGGTCACGGACATGGTACATCGACAATTGGGGCCTTTCTGTGGGGGTCTCCGGGGTCTCAAGCCTCATACGATTGGACACATCAGTGGTACATCTGTAATTGAAGCCTTTCCATGGGGATCTCCGAGGTCTGAAAGCTCATACATTAGGAAGAAACAGACGTAGTCAAGGGGTTCCTGATAATATTCCTAACATCCCCCGCAGACCGGGAGTCCGACAGTGCTTTGGCAGAACTACTGTCGGGAAAGACACACTTGCAGACCAGTCATCCTTACTTAAATGGATGCTGCTTGTGCTAGCTGATTACACTGTCTCTCTTTGATCGCATCCTTTCTTCTCTCTAGGATTGGATACTCCAGTGCCACAGGGGGTCCGCTGGCTAATCCGAAAGCAGGTACGTCCGGCTGATCAGGCTAGATATCACCATGCACTGACAGTGTCTTCGTTGGGCCGTGACTGTCAGGCATTCACTGCCCCCTGCAAAGACATGACAAAAGTGGTAGACTGTTTCACCTACATCCTTCTGAACAGGAGTGTCACACACACACACACACACTCAATCCACTGGCAAAATTGGCCTGGCTCCGATCCGCAATGCTCTCGGAGCCTGCAGGCGCCGAAGTCTGTCTTGCTTGGGGTTTAGACTTATGTTGAAAACTTTCTGGTTCAGGGCCTCAGCTCGAGACGTTGTGACTTGGAGGGTCGAGGGTTTCGGCAAGGAGTTTGTTGCGCTGGCTGTGGTCACACAGGCGCGGGTGGGTCTGGAGGGTACCCTGAGTCATCGATAGCATACTTCGCTCTTATTCCCATCAAAGTCTTGTTGGGTTCACAGGGGCTTGTGAAGCAGCAGCGCTGAACTCCAATCCAAATAACGACTTCGTTGGGCTTGAGGGGGTCGAGGGTTTGACCACTTCAGGCTTGAGCTCAAGCTTTGGGGCTGGAGGCTTGGAAGCTATGGAAGCCTCTGCATCAACCAAGAGCAACATCAAAACTGTGGAAATAAGCCTGGTCTCATGGCTTGCATAAAGGGTTGGTGCGTTGATGCGGGTTTTTGGGTGAAGGAGACGCAAGAGCTTGCGTTTCCGGGGTGCAGATCGAGGCTTGTGTGGCGCGTGCAGCAACCGTACAACGCACACGCTGTGCCTGTCTGGCGGTCTGCCTGTCCCGCCTGTCTATCTATCCACCTCTCTCCAACTCCCTCTCTCTCTCTCTCCCCCCCTTTCCTGGGCATGGAGGGCGTCTCAAGCCCTCCGGGCAGATGGCCCATGCATGACGTCGGGTCTTTCGGGAGGCGTGAAAAGGAGAAGATGTACATGTATGGAAGGACAACTGGACAGATGGCAGGAGAATAGACCGGAGACAGGTGAAGACAGGCTTCGATGCGGGCGTGGGGTTTGTCGAACTTTTACGGTGTGATCAAAAAGGCTGAACTTCTCCTCTGCATCGTGCTGTGTTTGTATTGAACTTATAAGTGTTGTGTAGAGAGCGTCTGATGCCCCGGTTTCATGGCCCAGCCGTCCAGAACCCAACAAGTGCCAACAACCGCAATCTGCTAATTCCGAATTACTTAGCATGGCACAGAACCCTTGAACTTGGCTTCGATATGGAGGGCTTGGCTTGAATCTGGCAACGGCACCCAGCATCCTACTCAGCATTTTCGGCTAAGGCTTTGGGGCTCTGAAGCAACCGAGGCGCAAACAAGCGTGTCAGACATCTCCTCGTCTGCGTCGCTCGCCAGCTCCAAAGACCGCTCCTTGAAACTCTTAGCCAGCAGGCCCAAAACCCCAAAACCTGGACCCTCAACCCGACTTGGTTTTCGAGCTTATGGTTGCAAGCTGACTGCTCAGGTGTTGCTCAAACCTTGGGTCGAGGATTCAGGCTCAGGATTGTGGAGGTCCCTGCTAAAGCACTGCTACAGCAGTACTGTCAGTATTGCGACATCACTGCGATCGGCACTATACAGCGCTATGACGATTACGATTACAGCTGCTATTACTCTCTACGCACCGTTCAGAAAGCAAAAAGCATTCGTATCATGCTCAGGATGGATATACATACTTTGTTTTGTTCTTAATCTTCTTTTATTATTACCATTGTTCGTCTTGTCGGTGGTGTCTTCTTGTTGATGGTGATGTACCTGTTGCAGGGGTTCTTACCCTCATGCTTGCTTACCAGGCTGTTGCTGTTGTTGGGTTAGCTGAACTAAAGTGTAACATCGCAGTCCTTCTGTCGTGGTCGTAGCAGTAGCAGTAGCAGTAGCAGTAGCAGTAGCAGTAGCAGTAGCAGTAGCAGTAGCAGTAGCAGCAGCAGCAGCAGCAGCAGCAGCAGCAGTGGCAGAGTGGCAGAGTGGCAGTGAGGAGCAGTAGCAGCAACAGCAGCACGAGTATCCGTAGCAGCCGTAGCAGATGTAGTAGCCGTAGCAGAAGCGGGAGCAGGAGCCGGGAACGGGAGCAGGAGCAGGAGCCGGAGCAGCAGCCACAGCAGGAAGCGGAGCAGGGGCAGTACGAGTAGTAGAAGTACTAGATGTAGTGGTGGTAGTAGTAGTTGTTGTAGTAGTAGTAGTTGTTATAGTAGTAGTCGTCGTCGTCGTCGTAGTCGTCGTAGTAGTCGTGTCGTAGTAGTCGTGGTAGTCGTGGTAGTAGTAGTAGTAGTAGTAGTAGTAGTAGTCGTCGTCGTAGTCGTCGTAGTAGTCGTAGGCGCCCCCCCCCCCTACCAACTACACTTGCTTAAAACCATCTTAAGAGCACATCCGTTTTACTCGGTGTTTACAGCACTTTCGTCATGTACGAT
>CAJNDV010031798.1:25733-37523 GCA_905221635.1 Symbiodinium sp. CCMP2456 | reverse complement strand
TAGTAGTAGTAGTAGTAGTGGTGGCTATAGTAGGAGGACTAGGAGTAACAATAGTAATGACGACGACAACAAAAACCACCCCGGCGTACTTGTGGAGGCGCGGCCGAAGGTCGAGGACAAAGACGGCGGCAGCTACCAAGGGGAATGGCTCGGCGACTGGGAATCAGAGCGAGTTCTAAAAAGGTGTTTTGAAGTTCTGTGGGATTTGAAAAGGGATCTATAGGTTGCTATAAGGATTTTGCAGTAGTGATTCTAAAATTAAGAAGCAGGCTGTAGTTCACTACGTTCTGGCCCTGAAGGGGCTTAGAGCTTGGAGTTTAGGGCTTAGGGCTTGTGTTTGCGATTTAAAGTTTTCGGTTTCAGGTGTTTAGCGCTTTTCGCACAGCTGCGTCTTGGAATGCCATGCGTGAGGGGTTTCAGAGATCTGAGATAACGGAGATGTCGGTGGTGCTCCTTTTGGTTGAGTTAGGAGTACTTTTCAAGTCTTTTAATTATAAGCACCTTAAGCCGGCGAGCGCTATAGCCCAAAAACGCCCGAAGCAGATGTCATGTATCCTGCTGAATAAATGGAATAGGGTTCCGAGGTACACTATAGTTATAACATGATAAGTATTAGGGGCGATAAGGAGACACTATTGCTAGTTGTTCAGACCTTTACATTCCACAAGAAGCTTCGCAAATGCTAAGCCCTCGAGGCAATAAACGTTGAAACCCGCACGCCTGAAATCCTGAAAGCACCGAAGCGACAGTTGCGGAATTCTACAACCTACCCTAATGTATGGGCCTTAATTATTATCTATATTATTTTTGGAGGGGGTCCTTGTTATAGTTACAGTATAATGGGCCCCAAAACCAGGTTGCCCTAAACCCTAAACCCTAAACCCTAAACCTTAAACCCTAAAACCCTATTACGCCCTTTAAGGAACCCTTTAAAGGAGCCCCCAAAACCCTAAACCCTAATTATGAAGGTTGACCAATCCCAGCACAGAGCCGCCTCAACAAGACCCGAGGCTGCTGGCGTCATGGCAAAGGCATCCAGGCAAGCTCGGGCTGTAAGGGTTTAGGGTTTAGGGTTTAGGGTTTAGGGTTAGGGTGGTTGGGGGAGATTGGAGGAGTAGGGGTTGAGGGTTTAGAATGGAGGACTCAAGGATGTTCAAGGGTTTCCGGCTTGTTTGGTTTCGGAAGGAGGGTGCACCCAGAAACCTGAGCCACAAGCCATAGAAGGTTCGGGGAATGCAGGGTTAAGTTTTAGGTCAGCTGCAACGATAGCAGGTCTGGTCGGACGGTGCGAGATACGTGGGGCAATGGTACCACGACGTGCCGCACGGCCACTGTTCTGAGATCCTTTAGCAGTGAGTTTTCGTTGTATTTGTTCTTGACAGTGTTTATGATCGTGAGGGGGCTGTCTGCTGCAATTTCATTTCATGCCATTACTTTCCACTCTCATCTCGAGAACTGTAGGGTTCAGGGCCAGGCGAAGCTTCCCCCGTAATCCCCAACTCCGGCATCCTAAGCCCTGCGCCAACCTAGCCAGAATCGATTTTTCTTGGAGCCCGACATTCAAGTCCTTGAGGGTTGCAGTAAACATCCTGCGGCAGGGCAGGTGCCACTAGGTGACCCAGATTAAGGAATGGGGTTTCCAAGAATCATCATCATGGGCGTTGTCATGGCATACCTGTGCATGTGGATCCTCTTGGCAGGTTCTATTCCCGAAGCCGTAGAACCCTAAAGCCCCGAACAGGCCGAAACCCTTAAGGAACACCAGAACAACCTCAAGCCCGAAACTCCAATCCCCCCCAACCCCCCCAAGCATAGCCGCTGAACCTTGAAAGTTTATCCCCAAAGTAGACTCATGTAGAACCCATTCAATAGAACCCTGATAGTACCCTTATCAAACCCGCAACCAGAGAAGGAATCGTTACAAGAAACCATAAACAAACCCAGGAAATCCTACACATGCATGGGAAATCCTTGCAACAAGCCCAGTACATCCCTTCAGGAATTATGGGGTTTAGGGGCTTTAGGGGTTTATGGGTTTAGGGGTTTAGGGTTTAGGTTTTAAGGGGGTTTAGGATTTAGGGTTTAGGGCTGTAAGCCCCGAACTCCTCTGAATCACAGCCGGGTCTCAGGACAGGGACGCCTTGAGCAGGCCGGGCCAAAAAAAGGCCAAATATATATATATATATATATATATATATATGATTATATAATTATATATATATATAATATTATATATATATATATATGTTTGATGAAGGAGGCTTTGCAGGGTTTGCAGGGCTTAGAAAAAAGTCTGAGAAGAGTTTCTTCTGGAGTTGCACAAGGCGTTTAGCGGCTCGAAAGAGCTTTGAATGTGCTTTGGAAGGGCTGCTGCTGGGATTGATAAAAGAGTTGTATAGGGGTTTGGAGGGCTGTGTTGGGCTTGCTCAGGGTATATAAGGTGTTAGATGGGCTTGAGAACGGTGTTGCGGGTTTGTGGGGACTTGGTTAGAGTCTAATTTTGCGTTGCAGGGTTTTTGAGGGCTTTAAAGGGTCTCACGTGTCCACGCGGTCTTGCACCTGTTTTTAGCCCTACGAACGGTAGTTGTTAAGCTTCCAGGGGTTCAGGGTTTTCGGGAGTTGTTTTGGGGGTAGTGGAGCGTAATCTTGATACTCCACAAGCAGGCTCCAGGAAAGACTGTAAACCCGGGAAGCTGAGGGTTACCTATGCTGCAGGGCGATGTCTACGACGGCCAGTGGAAGAACGGGAAGGCACCGGTGAATCGAAACCTCCGTGGTTTGGGTTGTTGCTTTTAGGGTTTGAGGGCTTGGTGCCAAGGGTCCAACTAGTCCTTCACTACGTGAACCTACTACCTGTAGGACCATGTTTTGGGGTACGGATAGGGTCTTCGTGTCATCGTCGTTAGCACGAGCCCTCGTCTGGGGATGGGCCTAGAGTGCAAAAGGGTGAGCCACAAGCAATGAACTGAAGCCTAAACTCATAGATACTGGGCTTTGGAGTACCATACTTTAATACTTTTTTTGGGTACCCGTTCCTGAAAGGAACCATTATGAAAAAAAGTCTATACTTTTTTCTCCCTGGTTACTTCAAAACCCAGGATACTTAATCTGCCATCATCATCCGTTTTTGCAGAGTCCAGGGGCTTTTGTGTGAGATCCGACAAGCCAGCAGCAAGCCGAGGTTCCAGTAGAGTTGCACAGGGAGGTCAGTATTCCTTAGTTCACGCAACACAAACTTGTGAGCAGTACCTGTATGTAGTGAAGGACCATCGGGCGCTCTTAGATAGTCTCGGTTCGAGTGGGGTCCCCGTTCAAGGCCCACGGTCGTGGTGTGCACGTCTCGATCAACCATGTGAGGCGGGCCGCTGCTGCTCAGGGATTAAGCTTCAAATTGTTCGAACTTTAGGTTTCAGGTATAGGGTTTGTGGACGGCCATGCCTTTCATTATCAATGTGGACTTGTCCTGTTTGAACGCCAAGGCTGCCTTAGCCCTCAGGCATGTGCGCCTCTCCAGCATCGCCGAGGTACGAGGGCGAATGGCGGAACGACTACAAGCATGGTCAGGGGGAGGAGTGAGCTTGAGCTCTTTTAGGGTTTGGGGTTTAGGGTTTTGTTGTGGGTTTAGGGTTTAGGGGGAGGAGTGAGCTTGAGCTCTTTTAGGGTTTTGGGTTTAGGGGTTTGTTGTGGAAGTAGAGTAGAATGCTGCGCGATCCCTAGAGGGTCTCGGCAAAATCCCAACAACCTCGTGCGAGATTCTGATCGGCGAGAGGAGTGCATGGAGGCCAGAAAGACAAAAAGACCCAGACCCCAAACCCTAAACCCAATATCCCAAACCCCAAACCCCAAAGCCAACCCACAAGCCAGATACAGAGGCCCGACTAATTAGTAATTGCATACTCTCTATAGCCCCGACATCAGTGCCCAGACTTCACTCAAAGCGTTAAGGCTGCTGCTGCTCCAAAACCTGAAAACAAGCCAAAACCCTGCAGAAGCCGGCCTTGTGACAAAGACAGGAGTTCTACTCTGATGGAGGCCGCTACACCGGAGGCAGCTCCGACAACGTAGAAGCCACCCCTACGATTTCACTGCTTTGTTTCAGATTTTGAGGGTTTGGGTTGGGGGTTTTAGGGCCCGGGTCTAGGATGAATGCGTGTTTAGGGGTGACCTTTCCTTCGAGAGTGTCTGGAGTTTGGAGGTGCAGGGTTTAGGGTTTTGGGGTTTAGGCGTTTAGGGTTTAGAGTTCAGGGTTGAGGGTTTAGGGTCGCGGTTTCTGTAAGGCTCAGGGTTCAGGGTTTTGGAGGTTGGGAGAGGTTAGAGGTCTTGTGCTTCATGATCGAAACCTGCAACCTTGGGTTTCATAGGTTGTAGACAGCCACCTGGGTTTAGGGTTTATAGGGTGTAGGTTTTGAATGGAGTCGAATGAGTATTTTGGCCTCCATGTGGGTAGTTGATGGGGTGAGGTTTCGGCTGTCGGGTATTAGGGGTTCTGGGTTCAAGAGTTTGTGGTTTTGGTTTTAAGGATTTAGGGCTTTAGGGTTTAGGGGTTCTGGGTTTAAGAGTTTTGGGGTAAGTTAGGGGTTTCGGGGTTCTGGTTCAAGAGTTTACGGTTTTAGGGTTTAGAGTTTGGGGTTCAAAGCTTTGCAACACAAAGGGTTCGCAGGTTTAGTCTTGCCTAGGCCTAGGCCCATCCCGTGGCGCTTAAGGAGCCATGAACTTCTTTTCCATCCCTAAACCCTAAACCCTAAACCCTGAACTCTAAACCTTAACCGTGAACCCTAACCCTAAACCGAAACCCTGAACCCTAAACCCTAAACCCTGACCCCTAAACCCAAAACCGGATAGGGCCGGGGTTCTTTGGGCTTCGGACGTTCCGAGTCTGGGTGTTGCGGCTCAGGGAGTTCCAGGGTTTAGGATTTTAGGGTTTAGGGTTTAGGGTTTAGGGTTTAGGGGTTTAGGGTTTAGGGTTTAGGGTTTAGGGTTGAACCCGAGACCCTAAACCCTACGGTTGAGGGTTTAGGGTTTAGAGTTTAGGGTTCCTAACCCTAGAACCCTAAATCCGAAACCCTAAACCCCAAACCCCAAACCCTAAACCCGAAACCGTAAACCCTAAACCCCAAATCCGAAACCCTAAACCCTAAACCCTGCAAACCCCTACAAAGGATGCAGGAATGGATCCTTCTGCTTGCGGCTCATCTGTCATGAAAGCCATCCTTGCTTTGAAGCTCCGATCCGGCTTTCAGTGCATGGCCCACACGAGATCCAGTGAATCCCAGTCCCCGTTATGGCGGATTGTACTTGTTGGTTTCGTTGTTTCCGACGGTTTAGGGTTTAGGGTTTAGGGTTTAGGCTGTTTCCTGATAAACTAGAGGATCCTACCTATCAGATTGCCTAAGAAAGCTATCGAGAAGGCCACACAGGTACATAATCAAGCCCTTTCTGACGGTTGCTGTTGAGTTATGTGCCCCAGCTGTTTCACCTTCAACGTCAGATCACAACAAACATAAACCACTCCGACAGCCTGCAACATGTCCACTACAGTGGAGGTCGGACTGCTCAGTGGCCGGACGACTACTGTGCAAGTGGGTTTGGATGAAACTGTGGATGTGTTGAGACAACGTGCACAGACCGCACTCGAAGTGGGGAAAGGGCTTCTGCTGGACTCCCGCGGAGACGTTCTGGATGTATGTGCAACCATTCGCGAAGCCAGAGTTCAACATGGTGACATTTTGATATTTCAGCTGAGAAGACTTCAAGTCCAAAGAGCATATGATGCTTTTACTGCCGTTCTTGGCGATGGATCTGCGGTGACCTGGGGTAACACTGCCGCTGGTCGCGACAGACGTGCTGTGCAGAGTCTGCTGAAGAACGTGCAGCAGATCCAGGCCTCTGACGGCGCGTTTGCTGCCATTCGTGGAGATGGATCCGTTGTGACCTGGGGTGTTTCTGGACTTGGTGGAGACTCTAATGCTGTGCAGAATCAGCTGAAGAATGTTCAGCAGATCCAAGCCTCTAGAGGTTCTTTTGCGGCCATCCTGAGCGATGGATCCGCTGTGACTTGGGGGAAAGAATTCTGTGGTGGTGACAGCAGTGCAGTGCAAGGTCAGCTGAAGAAAGTGCAGCAGGTCCAAGCCTCTTTCGGTGCTTTTGCTGCCGTTCTTGGCGATGGATCGGTGGTAACCTGGGGGAACACGACCGCTGGTGGCGACAGTCGTGCCGTGCAGGGTCTGCTAGAGAATGTGCAGCAGATCCAAGCCTGTCACGCATCTTTTGCTGCCATTCTTGGCGATGGATCGGTTGTGACTTGGGGTGAGGCTGACTTCGGTGGCGACAGTAGCGCCGTGCAGGGCCAGCTTGTGAATGTGAGGCGGATTCAAGCCTCTCTCGGGGCTTTTGCTGCGATTCTTGCAGATGGATCGGTTGTTACCTGGGGTCATGCTGAGTATGGTGGCGACAGTACCCCGAAGCAAGATCAGCTAAAGAATGTGGAGCAGATACAGGCCTCTGAGGGGGCTTTTGCTGCCATCTGTGGCGATGGATCCGTTGTGTGCTGGGGTCCTGCTGACAATGGTGGTGACAGCAGTGCTGTGCAGAATAAGCTGAAGAATGTGCAGCAGATCCAAGCCTCACACAGTGCTTTTGCTGCCATTCTTGCCGATGGATCCGTTGTGGCTTGGGGTGCTGCCCACTCTGGTGGTGACAGCAGTGCTGTGCAGAATAAGTTGAAGAATGTGAAGCAGATCCAAGCCTCTCACCGTGCTTTTGCTGCCATTCTGAGCGACGAATCGGTTGTGACCTGGGGCGATGCTGAGTACGGTGGTGACAGCAGTGCGGTGCAGAATCGGCTCAGGAATGTGCAGCAGATCCAAGCCTCACACCGTGCTTTTGCTGCCATTCTGAGTGACGCCTCGGTTGTGTCCTGGGGTGATGCTGAGTACGGTGGTGACAGCAATGCCATTGTGTATGAGCTAACGACCGTTTAGCAGATCTGCTTGGGAATTTTTAGAGCGTGACCAACAGAAGCACGCAGGAACTTGGCATAGGCAAGACACTGCCGAAGCGCCGGTGACAGTATCCCGACCATACAGTTTCAAAATGTTCAGCCTGCTTGTCGATAATTATCAGATGTTGCATTCATTAGAGTTTTGGTGAGTGTGTCGGGCTCGTTGTAGGCATGTTCGCAAGTGCATGTTATGTTGGCTTTTATGATGTTTGTTCTGTGGTGTTTCTCGAAGCCTGTGTCGGCCCTCGTCTTAGTATATAACGTATAATGAGCGAGACTGCTATGTACAGTGATGGGGAGAATAGTAACAATGCGCGACATCATAATGGGAGAGCTATGCCAACCGCGCCTCAGTGCAGAGGACTGTTGTGAAACAGACGATCTTTGCGGTTGCAACAACTCGAAAATTCACGGCCTTGTATGCAGCGTGTGTATTGTATACGCCACCTCTTTGATCCAGACGAAGCCGTGGCCGCACTCAGCCTTTCTGTTTTAGGGCTGCCTTTGTATAAAATCCCTCGAGCCCTGAATACCAGACCCGAAATCCGAAACGCTTTGCAACAACGAGGCGGAGGTGCAAATCCAGGCCACCACGCCGGTAAACGGTGTCAAGCACGAGGAGCAATCGGATCTTCTGGTGGCAAGCCAGGCCACCACGCCGGCGGAGAGTGTGAAGCTCGAGCTTGGAGATTGGAGCCCAGATTCCCATCTCCAGTACCGGAGCTTGGGGAGAACACAGCGCATCCGAACCCGACAAATTTCAACTGTAAACCCTGAACACTAGTCCTAAGCCCTAGACCCTATAACAAGGTTTAGAGTTAAGGGTGCATGGCTACTTTTTGTCCGCGGGCAAGCCCCACAAGACCAAGCTCAAAATCTACGTGAAGGAAGAGTCCACCAGGGTTTCCGTGGTCTATCTGCCAGGCTTCACTGTTTTAGGGTTTAGGGTTCAGGGTACACAATCCCTCCTAAGGCCTATATCCTAAGGGTCCAAAGGCCCTAAGAATCAATACTTGGGTTACGGATAGTAGTTTGGTAGGTTAGTATTCAGAAGAGTATATGATTATTAGGTACTTGGACCCTTAGGGATAATGATAAGGCTCCGAAACAAATAAACCCTGAGCCATGTAGTTCCTAAGCCCGACACCCTCGGTAGACACGAGCTCTCAACTCTATTCCCAATTCCTTCCACCCTAAGCCCGAGAAGTAATGCCCCAAATGCATGTATCTAGATCCGTACAGTTTAGGCTTTAGGGTGTAGGGGTTTAGGGTTTATCCACCCCAAGCCCTACAAAACCCTGCTCTAAACCCTTACCCACTTCTAAGGTGTCTTCTTAGCTAGCTGATCCTGTTGTTCATTAGTCCATGTATACCTTTATCGTCCGTAGCTAGGGCCCACATATTATACTGACTTTACCGCAACAGTGTGTCAGATCTGTACTATGTAGGTACATGGATCGCTGCGGTTGTCTTGCACATATCTAAGGTGGGTACATTGATGTAGGGGTTGTCTGTGGAGATATCCGACCCCTAAACCCTAAACCCTAAGCCCTAAACCCCAAAACCCTAAACCCTAAACCCTAAAACCCTAAACCCTAAAACCCTAAACCCTAAAACCCTAAGCCCTAAACCCTAAACGGCCAAGGATGTTGAAGCGTGAGCCTTCCTGAGTCCGGATCAGAATCCTCACACCTTGTGACCTGCCTCCGGAACCTAGCATCCACATCGTATTCAGTAGGGATTACTTTCGGACGTATCGTTTACGGGTTAGGGCTTAGCATGGTTTTATGATACTAGTAAGTATGATCAGTATTCTTGGGGTATGATGGTTCTTATTCTGAGTATCATAGGGTTACCTGGCTGAGAGTGGTGTTTGTAGCCGAGCTCCTGCACTTTGGAGCGTCGGAGAGGCTGGGTGGATGGGAAGAAGTCGGGGGAGGGCACCTTCCGCTGGCTGGACGGCTCTGAGTACAAGGCCTCCAAGTGCCCTCTTCTGTTGACCGGTTTAGGGTTTAGGGTTTAGGGTTTAGGGTTTTTTGACCAATTGAAGTTAAGGTTGTGATAGCTCTAGTGGTTGATGGAGCTGCTTATGTTACAATAAGTCGGCTCTAGTGGGTTCATAGCGGCTTGTGGCGCTGGTGAACTGGGGTCTTATCAGTTTGGGTGTATGGGCTTTCTGAAGGAGTCGGACTTCGATCGGCTTGTTTTTCGTGAGCTCTTAAGAAGAGCTTTTTGGGGTTGGAGGTTTTGAGGATGCAGGCATTGGTGTATCCCTTAAACTAGTCTGTTGCAGGGCACATACAAGCAATCCAGATTCTGGCTTGCGGTAAGAGCTGTTATGGTAGTACAAGGTAGGGCTTATAGGGTTTAGGGCTATCGTTGATGCAGGGTTTTGGGGAGCCGTTGTGGGTTAAGGCTCGGGATATTGTGCCTTCGAAACTGGGTATAGGATTCGTGACGGGGTTGTCATGTCCTTGTTAGAGGTCCTCGAACCAAGAACAGACCTCATATAGGTTAAGACAACTTTCTTTTACAGGGTTCCGACTTAGAAAGGCTCGGATGTAACCTTGAACATGCCCTTAAACCCTAAACCTACATATGCCTACACCGTACCATCCAACACCCTAAGCTCTTCATCCTTTGCATCCTCTCGTAGAGCCCCAAGTGATTATCACATGGGCCTTTAATAATTTCAATAGGCCTTCGGGGCCCATTATACTGTAGCTATAATAAGGACCCCCCAACAGATAGTATATAGGTAATTATGTATAGGCCCCTACATTCGTATGATAGAACCTTGCGGTCCCAAACCGTGGAGCCCTGAACTCTAGAACGCTTGCAGAAAATTTACGAGGCGAGCCGGATGCGAAAGCTAGCGAAGAACAAGATCAAAGTGAGTAGGCCTCGCATTCTCATGATGGAGAATGGTGAGATCTTCATGCCAGTCAAGTGTGAGAAGCACCTTCATGCAGACACTCGTTTGAATGCCAAGATCGAGAAGGTTCTTGTGGGCGGTGCCTCGGTGGTCAAGGAGGAGGTGCCCGTGAAGAAGGAAAGGATTGCGATGTCCCATGCTGCAGCACAAACAGAGCCTTGGGTGCAGGGCTTAGCAAGCAGCTGCTGTTCCAGTAGCTATGATACTGCTGACATGTGATTTAGGGCCCGCCTTCAACCCTATAAACCCTAAAACCCTAAATACCATAAACCCTAAAACCCTAAATAGCATAAACCCTGAAACCCTAAATGCCATAAACCCTAAAACCCTAAATACCATAAACCCTAAAAGCCCTAAATACCATACACCCTAAAAGCCCTATATAGCCTAAACTCCGAAACCCCAACCCTCTCTTCAGCGCAGGGCACGTTCCATGACGACCTCTTCCACGGCCAGGGAAAGCAGCGATGGGCCGATGGTCGCGCCTACGAGGGCCAGTGGGAGGCTGCGACAGGGTTTGGGTTTAGGGTTTAGGGGGGGGGTTAGGGGTTTAGGGGTTTCGGATTTAGGATTTAGGGTTTAGGGTTTAGGGGTTTAGGGGTTTAGGGTTTAGGTTCCTATTCGGTTTTCGCGTTTGGGGGTTTTAAGGTTCCGAGTCATACGGGGTCCGAGTTCAGTTCAGGGTGGTGCAGGGGGTTGCGTAAGTCAGGGCCAGTCTAAGAAGGGATGCAAGATGGGGGGCTATTGAAACCTAAACCCAAACCCTCAAACTCTAAACCCCTCAAACCCTAAACCCCAAACCTTAAACCCCAAACCCTCAAACCCTAAACCCTAAACCCCAAACCCTAAACCCCAAAGGGTACCAAAAGGGAAGCTTGTAAGAGCTGCCTTGAGGATCTAAGGCCAGGTTTGAAGAGGTGTTACCTGTAACATGGGTTTAGGGTTTTGGGTTTTGGGTTTTGGGTTTAGGGTTTAGGGTTTAGGGTTTTGGGTTTTGGGTTTTGGGTTTAGGGTTTAGGGTTTAGGGTTTAGACTTTTGGATTTTGGGTTTGGGGGTTTAGGGTTTAGGCTTTTGGATTTTGGGTTTAGGGGTTTAGGGTTTAGGGGTTTCGTGTTTAGGCGTCACCTACAGTTTAACAGCCATTACCCCGTAGGTAGAACCCATAGAGCTGCAGGTCAGTGGAGTCCTAGGTAGGGCCGAGAAGTTAAGAGGTTCAAATGGGAGTTTCCAAAAATTCGGGTACCTTATTTTGGGGTTTAGGGTTTAGGGTTTAGGGTTTACTTATAATACGGGTCCTACTATTTAGGGTACTATATTAGGGTCCCCCTACTTTGCGGAAACTCCAAAGATCCCTAGAAACATCAAGCCTGGCGCCGCCTAAGCCCTAGAGCCCTGAAAGCCCCAGATCTGTGCCTGCTTTAAATAACGGTTTAGGGTTTAGGGTGTAGGGTTTAGCTTTTAAAAACACCATGGCCTACAGCCACTACACCGTAACGGCGCAGATGCTCTAAACCCTAATCCCTCAAACTATACACCCTCATCCCTAAACCTCTCAACCTAAACTCCAAACCCTACATGATTTCCATAAAGCTTACCTTCAAGCCCAAAAGCTTGGACTTAGTTCTGAACAACTGCTCTGATAGTATATAGGTTAGGGTTTAGGGTTTAGGGTAGTTTTCTCACATCAGATATCATGCTGCGTGTGTGCATGTGAACCCCATTTCACCTCTTCAAGAGAGCATCCCAAGAGCATCCTGACCCTAATTCCTAAACTCGACAACCCCTAGGACCCAAAACCCCAAAAGCCTAAGCCCGAAACCCTAAGACCCAAAACTCCCAAAGCCCTAAAATCCT